>PVJH01039655.1:0-16246 GCA_004026705.1 Nesogale talazaci | reverse complement strand
CGCACGCACTTCTCTCACAGCTGTGGCGGACAGTGTCTGTAGAGGCAGCTTGCTGTGGGAGGCCGTGAGCACACCTGCATCTCTGGCCCATTCGTGTCATTAAATGAAATACTCTGAGAACAGAAAGAAACTCGTTTTAAAGCCAGCCCCCCCTCCCCTGGTTGTTTTGGGGTTTTTTGTTTGTTTTGTTTTTAACTTATAGGGAGTTATCGTAATGATAGTTCAGGAGGAGGTCACTTGTGAATATCAGCAAAAACAAAAAGCTGTCAGTCAACTCAGGAGGAATTTCAGCCCGCCCAAAACAGCTCCCCTGAGGTTGGATGAATTCTCTGAGACCAAGAGGCTTGTTTGCAGGGCGAGCAAGTGAGGGGTATGTGTCCTGGGTTGGAACTGCATAAAAGAGGGCTGCTCTTCCTCTGCTCGGGGCTCCTCCGGAACCACTGTTTAAGACTAGACACACACACTCATACCCCACCACCCCCGCGGGGAACATCACCCTCCCCACCTCAGACCTGAGAAAGGGCCTGGCCTCGGCCCAGGTGGTGGAGAGTTGGGGGAACTTGAGTGATGTCCCTCTGGGGGGGTGCCTGTGGACAGTGCATGCTGACAAATGACTGCTTTCAGGGTGCTCATTTCAGAAACCATCAGAGAAGCAAAATCCCACATCTGACTGAGCCACAGCAGAGTGCAGCCATTCTCCTACTGCCAGCCATTTTGAAGTGATTTTCCTGATGTATGATTTTCATTTGTTTTGACATCTGAATCTCTCAGAGTTTTGTTTTGTTCTTAATATAAAACTATTCAGAATTGAAAACTGTCAATCATGTTTGGATCCTGGGGTTGGAGTGGGGTGGGGGATGAGAGAGAGAGAGAGAGAGTGTGTGTGTGTGTGTGTGTGTGTGTGTCTGGCTGACTTTGGCTGGATGTTTTTTGATAATACGTTTTTTCATGAAGCAAGATAGTATGTGCCGCAGTTAACTTATGAAAGTCGCATCTGGTGGCAGATAAATTGTTGCTGACCCAACTTGTGGGCTCAAGTATAATCCGCTCTGTGCTTACCTGCTCACATTGGAGATTTCTGCGGCCAGAGTAACCGTATTTCACAACATGTCTAATCAGAACGCCAGGCTCGGCAGGAATGCTTCTGGGCAAGGAATCCACTCTTGTTCTCTGGGCCCTCCGCTCCCCTCTGCTGGGCTGAGCTCTCACAGCTTGCAGCCTGCAGCTCTGTTTAGTCTCCAGTCTCTGGGAAGGGAGCCCAAATGGTGTGCCCCGACACAGAAGACAGGTCCCGGAATGACTCTTGGTTAGGACAGAAAGCCAGTGACCTTGGCAACAGCAGGTCAGGCCTTCCAGAAGGATGTAGGAAATGAAAATAGGACGTATTGCACCCCCCTGTGGTAGTGGACACAGGGCCGTGGAAAGGAACTTATTAACTAGGTGTTGGTTTTATTTCGTGAGAATATTGTACAGAGTAGATTGGTTTTCCATTCAACAGTGAATACACATTTTGTTTCTTGAAATGAATTGCAGTCCCCTGTGAGCCCCCCTCCCCCAACTCAGTTTCCATTCGATTCACCCGTTCTCCAGTCCATCTGCCCTTCTCAGTTTTGTTTTGGGGCCGATAATTGCCCTTTTGGTCAGGTTAGTCACCAAAAGACTAACTTAGTCTTTTGTTCTTAACCCAGTCCATGGACCGCTAGAGAATCTGTGTACTTCCTGGAATTTTTTTTTTTTGGGGGGGGGGGGGCATCACTGCCCTCAGGTGGTGGGAGTAGGAGGCCCAGCCTTTGCTCCGTGGAGCTGGAATCGAACCTCCATCCCAGTGGGCCGCAGTCCCGCGTACAACCACTACGCCACCGGGGCTCAGCCCCCTCGAATTATTTCAAAAGCTCTGTGAGCATACCTGCTTTATGTGTTTTCCTAGGGAGCAGGTAGGTCCTTGACTTGACTGCAGTCAGTAACCACTGAGGATGAAGACCCACTGACGTTGGTTTAACCCTTTGTTTCACAGGACGAGGAACTCATGCCCAAGGTTACCCAGAGCCAACTTGTTCACCTCAGGCTAGAGTCTCCATTCCCTAATTCTCTGCTGTGCCCCCTCCACGCCCTGAGTTTTGCCTGTGCTGTCTTCACACTTATATCACCTGCAGCCACCTGAACTTGGTTTTTCATAATTTTAGGATAAAGTTAAAGTGGCAATTATTCACACAAGTCATCAACTATTTTTGATTGGTTGTTGTATTGTAAAAGAATATCACATGTTCCTTTGTTTAGAAAAATGAAAAGTAGTAAAGAAAAAAGTCACATGTACTACATACACACACACACACACACACACACACACACACACACACACACACCTCTCAACCCCATCTTATCCTTTTTCACACCACCAGAATTGGTAATGAAATGTGTTTCCAATCATCTCCCTTTTCGTAGGTGGGATTGTGTCTTGGGTTAAACATAATGCTTGGTTTTTCCATTTAATGTCTTGTAAGTACTTTTTAATGTCAGAACAGTAGTGTGTTTATTTGCCTTTTTCAGGGTGAGTATTTGGCACAGTACTAGCCCTTACATTCAAGTCTGGGGTTCACGGGGAATACACTAGTAACAGAGGTGGGTCCGTGGACACATGTGCTTCGGAACCCCAGGCTGAAGGTCCTGGACAAGGTCCTCGGTGATTCAGCTAATGGTCAGAGAGATGTTTTACAAATAAGACAGGGAGTTTCCGCAGCCTAATAAATATTAGAGCTGTGAGGCCTTCTTTGTGTTCAGATGTCTAGTTCCTTCTATGGAGAATGTGCGTTTCTTAATGTAGAGGACCTAGATGAAAAGACAGAAAAATTGATTTGGAAATATATACATCTATCACTCAACTGTAAAGTGTGTATATAAACATTATACATACAGTATATACTATATATACCTCTTGTAGGGAAAAGGAATTTTGTTCTTTATTTACCCCTATTACAAAATGCTGAGCGATCCTTTCATAAGTGTCTGGAGGGCAGGTTCATCTTGGTGAATTGGCACGAAATTAAATCTTTGGGGTATTATCTTCCTTTCTATTCTGGTCCCGGGCATTGGCTTTGGATCTCTTGATAACAAAAACGGGAACAGAAACAGAGCTTGTTTCCCGAGGGACTAGAGATACTTTTGTTCTTGGGAATCTGTTTGGTCCAAAGCCTTGGTCCAAAGGCAGTGTATGCACCAGAGCCTTGCTGCACGCCAAACAGACTGGATTCCGCATGGTTATTTACAACCTTGGTGTTTACATGCTGCTGTGTCTACAGCGCTTACCACAAACACTCGTCTGGCAGTAACAACAACACTTCACGTCATGGGAACAGTGAAGAAGGCTGTGGGGGATCTGAGGCCCCTTCAGTTCTGGACTAGTGGCCTCGCCGGCATCTTATTCAAAACAAAGCAGTTTCCTCTCTAGCCACACGGGGGCATCTTTGGCCTTTTTATCACGCGCCTTGAGGTCACTGGGAATTGAAGTGTGGTCGTGGTATTTTCTTGAACAATCCAGTAGTTACCCAGCTAAGTCGTTTGTATAAGTAAGTATATCTTAACATAAAGAAAAATTGAAAAATAAAAGAATTCCAATAAGCATCAACAAATCACCACCACCAGTTGTCATTTTTATCTGGAAATGACTCCCTTTGGGCCTTTTCTGTGTTTCTGCACAGCCCTGCTGAACTGTTTTTGTCTTTTGTTTCCCATCTGCCCTACTAATTTAAACATTCCCAGGTAGGGTTGTCCCTTGGGATGAACTGATGGTGGTTTGGGGGGCTATTGATCATAAAACTGTAGCTTTTCAAAAGCAGGCAGGAGAGCCATACTGAGGGCCCAGGAAAGCTAACTTCAGTGGTGTTTATCAGCTCTGTTCTCGATGCCCCGGGCTGACCCACTCAGCAGCCCCCTGCACAGAATGGACCTGCGCCTGCCGGCTCTCTTCCCCTCCCAGCACCGGGCAGGTTCGAACTGCTGCCCTGGTACTTAGCAGCCCAACACGTGATCCGCTGTGGCACAGGGCTCCTTCGTCGGAAGTGGCTGTTGCAGTGGGCTGTCTGGGTCGACTGGCTGGCTGGCAAATGCATTAAATGGTTGTGGCTATCAAACGTCGCCGTGAGGGCTTCTGTGTTGTGTCCATGTGGCCTGGCCGAGTCCCGCCTCTGTCCAGGGCCGGTGTCCGCGTGCTGGGACGTGGCTGGGCCTCGGGATCAGGGCGGGGAAGGCCCTGGGCAGCTTAGCAGGGCGGCCTCTGGGAGACGACCACGGGGAGGGGAGGCCCCGGAGATGTGTTTGTGAGCCCTCTTCAACCTGCAGCCACCCTGTGGAAGATGGTTCTCAGCCTGAGCGTGGGACGACCCTTTCACAGGGCTTGGAAAACACAAAGCAGTTCACAGTGTGTAATTACGTATTGCTTTGCCATTAATCACCGTGCTTTATGTTCAATTTGTAACAAAATGCATCCTGTATGTCAGCTATGTACATGGCGATTCATAACAATAGCACAATGACAGTTGTGAAGTAGCAACAAAAATAATTTTTTTTTTGGGGGGGGGTCCCCACCACTTGAGGAAATGAAAGGGCCACCGCATTGGAAGGCTGAGAACCACCGCTCTAGAACTGCCCCCGTGGGGTCTCCACCGCCCCGCCTGACTGACAGCCGAGAGCCGCCCGAGGGGCTGCGTGGCGTGACGCGGGGGTCGGCCTCTGCCCCCTGGAGCAGGGCCTTGAAGCCTAGCCATCCGAGCACCCCTCTCTCGGGGTCGGAGCACCAGTGGGAGCCCCCGGGAGGCCCCCCTCCAGCAGCAGGATCAGAATCAGAGATTCCTGCTCTGCAAAGACTTCAGCGGCCCCGCTGTGACTCACCCAAATGACTAAACCAGCGGTTTATTTTTTTAATTGCTGGTTGAAATCGCGAATGCCGCCTTTACGGAGGCTGTGCTTTGATCGCAGGAGACGCTGTTGTGACAGGGGAAGAAGGCCTGCCCCCCCCCCCCCGCGGGGTACCCCACCCCACACCGAAGCGGCAGGACTCGGCATGGGAGGTCGGGGGTGCCCCCGATGAGCAGGGACGGAGCCGCGACGAGGGCAGCGGTGTATAAACCCAGGGTCCCCTGACCCCCCCAAGGACCAGCGCTGACCCGCAGTTGATCGACGGGTGTGCCTTGCGGGCCGTTCCCACCCGGACGGACGGACGGGGTAAGTTGCTTCCCCGAGCCTCGGTCTCCCCGTAAACCGTGAGGGGTCTTTGGTGCACAGCCTCGCCCGTCACAGCGTGGCCGCCAGCCGACGACAAGGGCGGGCGTGGGGAGGGCCTCCGCAGGAGGGTGAGCTCTGTCTGCACCTGAGCCTGCACGGCCGGGCCGCGGGAGAAGCAGCCTGGCCGTGAGGGCCGTGATGCCCCAGCGTGATGGTCAGAGGAGCAAGCCTGTCTTGCAGACATTCACCGAGGGGAGCCCCAGAAACAGGATGGCACGCGGCCCGGGAACTCAAGATTGGGTTCTTAGGCCCCGTCCCGTCTCAAGATAAGGCTGCCCTTAGGATGGATAAGGACCGCCAGCCTCCTCTGAGCTACCTCGACGGAGGGAAACTTCAGAAAAGCCCACATCATACCAGCTTCACAATTGAGCCCTTTACCCTAACACTGTAGTGGACGAGTGAGCAAGATTCAGTAAGCGAAATTGTGCGTAATTAATTCTTAATTTATGCTACCGAATCTTCACAGAGTTTTGTATTTGGCAGTCGTGCAGATAATTAAGTAGTTAATGAAACCACACAATAAAACATCTCGTGAAAGCACACGTTGGACCAGAATCAATGCAAAATAACTGATACTTAGCTAATGACTCTTTGACAATACATAATTGTATCATACTGGAAGCGAGATTTCATTTTTTTCTCTCAACAGGCAGCTCCAAATATCTCCCTTGCAGAACTCATGAAATTGATGTGCGTTTTCGCTTGTTGGGAAGGGATTCGATTGTCAGGAACCCGTGAGTGGGCCCCTCTCCCCGGTAGGTGTGTGAACCAGTGTCCATACAGAGAAAGGGAAGGCTGCCTGCCATCTGTGCAGCCATTTAGGGAGCATGGCCCAGGAATCTTGACGCAACACCGAGCCAGGAAATCCCCAGCTGGGCCACTTGGCGAGTTCTAGCAGCCAGCCCGCCCCCGGGGAAATGGCAGCTTGCAGCTCTGCGCTGCTGTCCAAGAGGCAGGCAGCCTGGGGTGCCGCTGGGCCAGAAGCCTTCCTGGATGGAGCCGTGGCCAGGGGCCCGCACCATCCCATGGCTTATGATTTGCAGACTTGCTGTCCCTTACCGGTTGTTGCCTCGAAGCTCCCAGGATTCCCGTCCACAAGGCTAACAGGGGCCTGAGGTGCAGCTTCGTGGACCAGCTGGTGCAGTGGTT
Source organism: Nesogale talazaci (assembly GCA_004026705.1). Taxonomy (NCBI): domain Eukaryota; kingdom Metazoa; phylum Chordata; class Mammalia; order Afrosoricida; family Tenrecidae; genus Nesogale; species Nesogale talazaci. The sequence continues at coordinate 9,820 of PVJH01039655.1, read as the reverse complement.
CTCAGCCTTCCTGATGCCATGACCCTTGGGTCAAACAGTGGTGATCTTCCCCCCCCCCCAACCATAAACGCATCTGTGCTGCTGCTTCATCATTATCGTTTGCTGCTGTGAAAGGGTCACTCCGTCCGCCCCCAGGGGGAGAGCCGGCGAGCGAGGGGGTCCCTGCGACCCAGAGAAGCACCGCTCAGGGCCTCTTTCCCCCCCAAGGGAGACAGGTGTCTCCCTTACTCACAGCACTTGCCTTAATTCGTTCTGGGTTGTTGTTTTCAACGATTTTATTGGGGGCTCTTACTGCTCTTGTAACGTTCCACACATCATTTATATCAAGGATCTTTGTACACATGTTGCCATCTTCATTTCCAAAATATTTCCTACTTGCGCCCTTGGTATAAGCATCTCTTTCCCCGTCTTTTTTTTTTTTTGACCTCCCTCCCATCGCTTTTTTATACACATATATAATTGGGAGCTCATACAGCTCCCATCACAATCAATACATATGTCAATTGTATGCATACCACATTTGCACACTTGTTGCCATCATCACTCTCGCCTTAATTACTTTTACAGTCCTACTCTTTTTTTTTTTTTTTTCCTCATCGGTGGGCAACACTGCAACATCCCGCAGGCCACCCACCGGACAGTCCAACTCTTTTTTTTTTTTTTTAATGTTTATGATTTTATTTTATTTTTTTAAATCATTCTATTGGGGGCTCATACATTGTTTTTCACAATATATAAATAAGCATATTGTGTCAAGCACCCTCACATGTCCACTTCTATTATTGTTCTCCAATCGTCCGCCTTTTCCCTTAAGACCCTAGTATCGGCCTTTCCATCCCTTCCCCTGCCCTCTCCTCCCCACCAACCCTCAATACTTTATACATTGTTATTGTTCTGTCATATCTCACACTGCCCGACCTCTCCCCCACCCACTCCTTTGATGCCCGTCCTTCAAATAGGAGCTTCTGTGTATATCCTTGCTGTTGGTTCTGTCTCTCTACCCAGTCCAACTCTTAATGCGATTTTTCTACCATGGATGTCTCTCTGTATTTTGAAAGGATACCAGAAAGCCGGATTTTATGAGAAATCTTACTTAACTATAAATCCTAGCAAGTAATTCACTATTTCATTTAAAATTCGAGGGCCTTCAAAAAGTTTGTGGAAAAACAGAGTTAAAAGATAGTGGGGGGGAAAGAACACGATAATGGAATTTTCTCATTAACTTTTGGAAGCCCTCTTATTTCTGGTGGGCCACCCATTTGGAGTCTCTGGTGGATACTGCTTTTGTCACTGGTAGAACTGGCTGCTTGCTGCCCCCACGTTTCTAACGCTTGCGTACATTCCTGCAGTCCGAGTGCTGCCCACCCTCCCTTTTAAGGCTTCTTTCGCCTTTGAATGAGGAAGAGCCCCGAGAATTGGACTTAGGGACTTCATCTGTTCTCTCTTCCTGTTCCTGGGCCACCTCCTAGACTGCAATGACTCGGCTTCTTCTTCCCTACCCCAGACTCAGGACACCAGACATCCAGGGTTCTCTGGAACTCCCAACCTCTTCATGCCATGGGGCGTCTCCCCCAGGCCCCACACCATGCAGAATCCAACTTGGGCTCCACATCTCTGGTTCTCTTCCTGGATCCTTTGTTCACCACCCACCCAGCCGTTGAGTTACGAAACCTCTCTTCTCCCCTACTCTTCCAAAAGAGAAAAGAAAGGACACCTCTTCCAAATCCACCTCCCTTTTCCTAGAGCCACTGTCCCTCCTTTCTCACTGGACTCTAGGATCAGACTGACGATTTCTGGAGAACTGTAGGGTTGAATAGCAGAGAAAGCTCCTGGGGCAACATGGATGAAGAAACCACCTTTGAGGATGAAATGGAAGTACCATATATACTTGAGTATAAGCCGACCCGAGTATCAGTCAAGGTACCTAATTTTACCACAAAAACTGCATTAACAATGTGCTGGAAAATTCTACTTGCCCACGGATATATATGGGTATTTCAGAAAAAGGCTAGGGTGGGAAATAGACTCACTCACAGAGACAGGCCAAGTGCACTGAAGTCAAGAGAGAGGAGATCATAACTGATGAGATGGCACTTCCTCGTAAAGCTCAGGCTGGCGCCCTCCAACACTGACTTCTTTATGAAAACAATACCTCTTCCTTAGATAAGCTTTAGAAAATAGCGTAAAAGCCACAACACCACAACCACTATTCAAACAGGTATTTTACATTTTGCTGCCTGCGCTGAAACTTCAATATGCTTCTGTATCTTTACACTGCAAATATGGGATCTTATTGCACATAACATTACTGTTACCGCCTTTCTCATGTAATAATACAACTTTTTAAATTAAAAGTCATTTTATTGGCGGCTCGTATATCGTTTTTCACAATATATACATAAACAAACTGCACAATATATAAATAAACAAACTGTGCCAAGCACCTTCACATGTCCACTGCTGTCATCATTCTCCAAACATCCGCCTTTCCCCTGGAGCCCTTGATAACAGCTTTCCATCCCTTTCCCTCTTCCCCTGCTCTCCTCTCCCCACCAACCCTCAATACTATAAATTATTATTCTGCCACATCTCACACGGCCCGACCTCTCCCCCAACCACCTCCCTGATGCCTGTCCTTCCAATAGGAGCTTATGTGTATGTCCTCGCAGTTGGTTCCATCTCTCCACCCCACCTTTTCTCCACCCAATTACAACTTTTTTTTTGGGGGGGGGCATCACTGCTCTCCGGTGGTGGGAGAAGGAGGCCCAGCCCCACTGCTGGAATTGAACCTCCATCCCAGTGGGCCGCAGTCCTGCGCACAACCACTACGCCACTGAGGCTCAGCCCTACAACTTTTTTTTGATAAGACTGATACAGGTCTCAGAAAATTAAAAATTCCACAGTGCCCGAAGACGACAAGGGTTCATATTTCAGTCTGCCGACAGCCCTGCTCTTTCACATGGCTACGTTGTGAGCCTTACCTTCACTCAGGACTGACCGCTCTGACTTGGAAGTTTAGGCTTTTTGGTTTTCACCATTTGAATCAAGCTTCAGTGCATATTTTTGTATCAAAAGATATTCATGCATCTCTCACTGTTGTGACATAAATTTGTATTAGTAGACTGATGACTAAAGATAACTTTTTTCTAACTCTGACTTGGAGGCAGAGAAAATCTGTTAACTGAGACTTAGCTGAGACTCTGAATACATATTTTCAGTTAATTCGGCAAAAGTTGTATAGTATGTATTTCCCGTAATGTCTCCTTTTTGCCCTTGGTACCTCTAAGAGACTCTTTGTTCAAAATCCATTATAAGTTGGTGGGACATTATTTATTTTAACTTAATGGCAAAGTCAGACATTTTCATATTCCGTTCCCAAATGGCAGTCTACGGTCCCTTACCCCGGCTCTGCAGGTGTTCACTCCTTTTCTTCTAGAACAGCAAGGCTGGGTTGTCAATCTGCCCTTTCCTGTTCTCTTTGTTGGCTTCATTTTGCTCTCATCGTTCGGAACTTTTAAAATCTTTTTGTTGTTGTTGTTGTTGTTTTTTGGGGGGAGGGGTTTGGGGCATCACTGCCCTCTGGTGGTGGGAGTAGGAGGCCCAGTCTTGCTGCTGGATTTGAACCTCCAACCCAGTGGGCCGCAGTCCCGGGCACAACCACTACGCCACAAGGGCTCAGCCCATCGTTCGGAACTTTTAAAGAGTTTATGCAAAAAAGTCTGTCATGGTATATCTTTATATTTTGTTTGTCCCCCCCCCCTTTTTTTTTTTTGCTTAAAAAATACTTTTCTGCACTGACAGCAGAAAGCTGTGTACCTGGGCACTTGAATGCGTGTGGGTGTGATGTCAGGTGTGAGGTGTAGTTGACCCCTGACTCCGAGTTGTCACAAGTCACTCATCAGAGGTGACCGCGCTCCAACACACCCAACTGATGTGTCTGTGGGGAGAAGCAGAGCAGGCGGGTGGCGAGGGGCTGGGCAGATGTGCCGTCACAGCCCAAAGCCGGCATGTGGTTCCTGGGCTCTGAAGTGGGCCCAGCCCTGGGCAGAATAGACTCCCCGTGGGCCCTGGGTCGCGGGAGAGAACTGGTCGTGCTAGTGCAGTGGGATGCCCTGTGGGCCGCCTGGCCAGGGTCGAGCCTGTGTCGGGAGAAACCTGCATGCCGTGAGGGGCACAGCAACACACCACTGGGTTAGAGACCAGGTCCTTGCCTTCAGAGTCAGCGTGCTTTGCTGGGACAGCAGACCTCAGCCCATTCCCATCCCGCTGCCTTGGGAGGGGCCTTCCCGGTCACGGCAGCCCCACCCCCACGGGATCCAGCTGGCTCTTGACTCACAAGCCCAACTCCACCTCTCTTTACTCATACTCTGCCTGGTCTCACTCCCCTGACCTGAATGTGTTCCCAGAAAACGGCTTCGCTTCTTCTCCCAAGACTTCAGTGAGTCCTCCTCCTGTCCCTCTTAACTTTCCACTTTGAGCAGCCTCCTCCCCCTCCTCCTCCAGTTTCCGGCCCATTGCCACCGTGGGGTCTGCCTCTCAACTGCAGGACGTGACTGCCCAGGCAGACACAGCGGGGCCCCGCCCTCTCTGCTTGGGAACTGCGTGTCTTTCCTTATTACTCAGGGTCCACACCCAGGGTGACTGCCTGGATAAAGATCTGCCCCTTCCCTCCTCACCTTTGCATACATGAGGGATGGAACCCTGCACAGACCCAGTTAGAAGTCACGTTCTTCAGGGCGGCCTCTCAGGCCATTCACTCTCTTTTCTGGTCAGTTAGCTGCTAAACTTGTGTAGGGAGCGCCACGCAGCACAGTGAGTACATGTTACTGACGCCTTCCTTCACCCATCATCACGCATCTCCATGACATTTTCAAGGATTCTGGACCCGTGCTGATAGCACATTGGGGGCTGGGCTGCCCCCAAAGAGAAGGGAGAGCAGGTAGCTTGTAACGTTGGAAAGTCACCATCTCTTGGGAGCTTGGACTAGGTGCCTCAACTCATGCAGTTAAGCACTGTTTGCACCTGTGAGGAGGAGGAAACAAGGCAGAACTTGCTGTGACCTGTTTGGTGAGTTCAGGGCTAGGGTTTCTGTAGAGACTGCCCCCCTTGGAAAGGGCAGCATTGGCTTCTGGTGTGGATGGAGTATCCAGAGTTGGGGTGGATCTGATGGTAGCCACCCTCAGCACAGACTCTAGCAACGTAATTCAAGATCCTTTTTATTGTTGAAGCTGGGCTGCCAGGAATCAGGTTCAGCTGGCTAACCCCACCTTAAATCCGCTTAATTTTCTCATCCCTTCTGAGAAAAATGTGATTACCTCAGAACCCACCTCTCCACAGTAGGTGCTGGTGATACCGTCTGTGTAGCTGCAGTCTCTCATGGGTTGCGCCCAGCATGCTGGCTGTGAGCAGAAGAAAACCGTCTACAGGTGTTCCTGCGGGGCTTGAGCTGGTCTTTGACCTCTGAGCCCACTCTGCATTACCAAAGGTCACCTGGCCTTGACTACTGGGATACTTAGCTCAGTGCCTGGCACACATTAGGCACACAGTAAATATTTGCTAAGTGAATAGGGTGGAGTAGTCATCTGCCCCTACTTCTTCACCCCACGTCAGACATCCTCACTTTCCATCTTGCTTTCATTTTGACAGCTGCCGAGCTCAAGAAAACCACTTGTCAAGGAGAAGTTGGGGGTGGGGGTGGGGTGGTTGTGGAGAAAGGAGAAGTGGGGCCTGAAGGAAGGGGTGGACCGTCTGCTCTCCTGGCCTGGCCCACCTCCTAGCCTCTCACCCGGAGCTTTGAAGGGGTGATGGTGTGGCGGTTCCTAGCTCTCACAGGTATAGGAGGGGGCTTCAAGGCAGGTTTTGGTAAAATTTCAGTCATCTTTTCATTCCCTTTTCCCACATGCTTTTGGAAATCCCCTCTGAAATGAAGTGCTTTGTTGGAATGAGTGTGCTGAGCCCTGGGGGCTAGGAAGGCTATCTCATTCAGGGGGTGGATGTCTCTGGCTCTGTAGACTAGAAAAAATTGGGGACCATGGTGCGATTTGGACTGGGACTTGGGGTGCACAAGTCTGTTGAGGGATGGGACTGAGTAGAAACTCCCTCGTGAGACAGCCCCCTGAAGGGTGCCCCGCAGCCACACACCCACTCTGGGAGCCACTCTTCAGAGACGCCTGGCCTCTGGGTTACTCCAGAAAACGTGCAAACCTTTCGGATGAAACATCAAAAAGACTGATTTTCCCTTTCCTTTGAGTGACGGAAAACCAGTGCCGGCTTCTACCCCAGCCCCACCCTCGTGGAACAGGAAGCTGGGACTAAAATGTCAAACAGCCCCCTCATAGGCACTGCCCTCCCATTGTTCCTCCTTTGTCTATTTGTCTTCCTCCCCTCCCCCACTGGGGAAACGTTTGGTTTATGAGAAATTCTGCTTGGCCATTTTGGGGCTGTGGTAGGCAATGAGAGTGGCGGGAGGAGGGGTGTTGTGGGGGGGCTCGGACAAAAACCTTTTAGACTCATTGCTTTTGTCTAACGTCCCCTGGCTGCTGTCCCCACATGACCCAAATAAACAGATGATCATGTGAAACCAGAAAGGCTGTTTGTTTTAAATAGCTAGCCTCTCTGCTAAGCTCTGGAGCAGATGGGGTATTGGGGGCAAAGGAGAGGCCGGCATCAGACTGCGTTCCCCTCACTTTCATCTGCTTCTCCATCCCTGAAGGAAAGGATGCTTTTCAGTCCTGTCCTTCAGGAGTGTCTACTTAATGGCGTGGGCTGTTCCCTGACCGGAAGACCAAGAAAAAACTAGGCGTCAAACTCCAGATGAGCTTATCACGGTCCAAGGAAGGCAGAGGAGACCGCTGGATGTTGCTCTGAGCACCCTGACCCCTTGGGCTGGATCCACTGTGACGTAAACCGTGCCACTCACAGCGTGAGCCGCGGGGTTTACACACACCACCTACCTACCTACCTACCTCTAGGAGTGGAGTGGGCTGGGCCTGTGGCAGGGGGCAGACAGCTTCCATGGAGGCAGTGAAAGGGCCAGCCCAGGTATAACAGGTAGACCCCTCCCAGAAAAAGTCACTCAACCCATTGAGAAGACCTGGGCTGGCTTGCCCGTCACCTTCCATCTCTTGATGTAAGCAAAGTTGATGGTGCCCAGGTTGTGAGTCAGTGGCATCTTCATGCTCAGCTTCAGGAAACACCTGAGATCTGCAAGGAGAGGTCTCTCCAGACCGGCAGGTTTCCGAGATCTGGGTAGATTTCCTTTCTCTGGGGGTGCATTGTGCCCTCAGCGGGACCTACCCAGCAAACACAGTGGTGTGTGCCTACTCCCCTTCACCTGCGCTCTGCAAGAAGCACACACCCCTCAGGACCCAGGGGAAGTGAACTGGCAGGTGATTTGCCATGCAGCGGTCCTCTGAAAAGTGATGTATGTGATGGGAGAGCCCAAGCTGTGGGGGTCCAGAGACCACTGGCACTGCCTCCACTCTTGGCATTTTGGGGGACAGTAAAGGACTTTTGCCAGGGATGAGGGACTAGGGTTGGGAAGACAGAGCCAGCTATCATTCCAAATGTGTTCCCTCCTGGCCCCAGTGCTGTCATTACTCTGTGTGTATCACTGTGTGTGTGTGTGTGTGTGTGTGTGTGTGTGTGTGTGTGACCACCTGCCAGAACGCTGGGCTGGCTTTCGGTATCACAATGTGTTTACATAGAACTCTTACCGGGCTGGCCGTAACAAAGCTCTAAGTTTCCCCAGTTCGGTAACCCATCACGGAACTAGCCCCAAAGAGTCCCCAGTGGGTTCAGGGACAAGCAGTCCTCCCCACAGGTGGGGACCCACGCTTTCTCGGTCAGAACCCACTTCTGGAATACGCGAGGCCTTAGCCAAGTCCCTTCCCTGAACGTGAGTCCGATTGTACAATGAAAGGCTGGAAAACTGGCCTCCGAGTTCTTAAATTTCTGATTGTACCTCTGTGGCCCCCAAACACTAGCGCCGGGACCAGGTGTGCGGGGTCCCCGCCCTGCCGGCGAGCGCGGAAACCAGACGGCGCGGCCCCGCCCCGCCCGCAGCCTCTGGGGCCGGCTCGCCGGGAGGGCCGGGCTTCCGCCCTCCACGTTGTTGTTCCCGATTGGGGCCACGCCCCTTGGCCCGAGCCGTGGACGCTTTGCCTGGACGTCCGGTGCGCCCCGGGTCCAGGGCGGCTCCTGGGGTGGCACAGTTGGTTTCTCCACTCAGATCAGACTAAGTGCACAAAGACAAGCGTTTAGGGGAAAGAACGAGATTTAGTCCGAAAGCGGGGCGCTGAAGAGTTAAGGGTTCTCCGTGGCAGAGGTGTGGGATTTCCCTCTCACTCCTTGCTCACCCAGTGGTTCCCTTCCGCGCCCACGAATGTGACCCTGCAGATACTGGCCCTTTAAACAGAAGGCTGGCGGCGCGGGGTGTCCATGTGGAGCTGCTCCATGCCGTGTTGTCTTGCCCGCCCATTGGCCTGCAGCCGGGTGACGTCGCCTAATAGGATGCGAACGCACTGCGGGGGGAGGAACGGAGACAAAACCTGGAACTGGATCGCCACTCCGCGCCTTCTGCCAGGTCTCCTGCTGCTTCGGGCCGTTAGCTCCGCCCAGGGGCGGATCCCGGGGGAATTGCGACAGCGGGGAGGTTGCGGGATTTGGGTCACGTGTGGGTCGGGAGAGGAAAGCTAGGGAATCACCCCAGTCGTTACGGTCCTAAGACTGTCGTGACCCAGACTATCCTTATTTGAGCTGACTTGCACTTGAAAATTCCACCCGTCGTTACCTCCGGCAGGACAAGATTTCGGAGTGATCTCACATCTAGCCCTCGCTCAACTTGTAGATTGCTGGGGGAGCAAGGCGGGAAAGCGGAAATACTGTGCACGAACCCGGCGGGATCATCCTTTGCCCCCGCCCAGGCCACGTGTGCGTACTCCGTCTATAGTAGGCGGGACTAGCCCCCGCAGGACCCCGCCTCTCCCTTCGCGAGACGCCGGGGCCCGGCGGGCGGGGGCTCCGGTCCGGGCTTTGGCTGCGGCCCCGGTGTAGTAGCGGGGGCGGCGGCCGGGGGCAGCGCGGCTCCTTCCCTTGTTGTGTGTGTCGGTGCCTCCTCGCCATCTTGTTGCAAAGCCCTTTCTTGTCGGCGGGACTCCCGGGGCCCGCGGGGCGGGAGGCATCGGAAAGGAGGAAGAGAGGGAGGGGGAAGAGGAGAGCAGGGCCGCCCCCCCTATTTTTGCATCAATTTTTTTAAAATTGCAAATCTATATTTTGCAAATATTTGAGGAGACACTGACTTTTCTCCCCGTGCTCTCCCGTCCCTCTCTGCGGAGTGCGCTGCGCCACCCAGCCCTGTCGCTCCCAGGAGGTGATCGCTGCCTCCTGCCTGCCCGCCAGCCTGACCTGTGCCCGGCTCGCGGGCCGCAGCCTCGGCTCCGGCGCACCCCCGGCAGCTCTCAGCGCGATGAGCATAGAGACACTACTGGAGGCGGCCCGCTTCCTGGAATGGCAAGCGCAGCAACAACAGAGAGCACGTGGTGAGCGGCCGGGCTGGGCCCCGGGGCACCGGGGAAGGGGAGGCGAGTGACCCCGGCCCCCAACTCACGCTGAGCCGTGGGCAAGACACCCCCCTCTCCGGCGGCCTTCGAAGCCGGGCAGCGCTCAGCTTTCTGCAATAGCCGCTGCCCGGGGAGGAGTGATGTGGGCAGTACAATTCATTAATGGATTCATTAACATGCAGTGAGGGGCCTGGCTCTTGCGGGCTCCACCCTAGCCGCCTGCCACCCCCTTTTCACCTTCGGGGTGGGGTGGGGGGGGG
>PVJH01039653.1:0-16272 GCA_004026705.1 Nesogale talazaci | reverse complement strand
CCCATGACCACCAGAGGCAGTGATGCCCCCCTCCCCAAAAATAGCAAAAAGACTACTGAGTGTTTGCTGTTTCTAAATAAAGACTTAAAAAAATAAATCATATCATTCTAAAGAGCTTGACAGTGTCTTTACTTGCTTTGCCATTGGGTTCAGAAATAAAAAATATTTTATTTTCTATTTTTGTGAAAATAGAAATCTGGGCTGAGAAATAAAGTTCAGATAATATAAAATTATAATTTCTAGTAGGCTTTCTGAAGGTCCTAATAGCTTTTTTGTTTTGTTTAAAAAAAAAACAAACATTATGTGGACATCTTTATAATGATAAATATTTAAAGAACAAACAGTTAAGTCTTTGTAACTTTATTTTTTTACATGGAATCAAGAGATCTAGGGTACTAGGTACAAGTCTTTGTATTTGTTTTGCAGATCCATTTCCCGCTTTCAAGTCTTGGCAAGAGGACACCGAGTCTGGAGAAGCTCAGCTGTCTCCACAAGCTGGAAGAATGAATCATCATCCTTTGGAAGAAGACTGTCCTCCAGTATTATCACACCGTAGTTTAGATTTTGGACAAAGCCAACGTTTCCTACATGACCCAGAAATGTTGGATTCCTCGTCTAAAGCACTTTCTTTTGCTAGGTATGATTTTTTTTTTTTTTTAATACTTATGAGAGCCAATTCCTATTAGGAGCACGGGACGTCTGAGCCAGGCCTTCAGATACATGGTTCAGCACTTTCATCCTGCCTTCATAAAGCACATTTTTGCAACTTTCTTGCAATTTGGCCCTTCTCTAAAAAATACATATTTAGGTGCAGGGTACGTAGATGTAAAAGTTTCTTTTCTTTTTCAGGGAGTTTGTGTTCTAATAGACATTTCCTCACCGTACTCATTAACTCTTTCATTCAGGACTAAAATATAGGAGTTAGCAAGTGGAACTCATCATTTTATAGTGATTTTCTTTCTTGTTAAAACTTTAAATTGACCCCGCATGGGAGACACACTCTCGCAGTCTGAATATGTCTGAATGCCAGAACAGCTCAGTGGTGCGTGCTATCTTTGTTTCTTCTCAGCTTTTGCACAAACAACTTTTTGAGTGATTTTCAACTGTTGTATGATGACCACATGTTACTTAATTCTGTGATCTTTTTACTCTTGGCTCCTAATTTTAGGGTCTTAATTTAACTTTAGAGTTAAGCTTCTGGCCAGCAGTGTCATTTTATCTTAGGGCATGATAAATAAGATGATAAGTGATAAATAAGAATGAGATTAAAAAAAAAGAATGAGATTAATAAAGTGTTGACTTTCTTACTTTAATTCAGGACTCGAAGATCATCCTTTCATTCAAAAGATGAAAAAAGAGAAGACAGATCACCCTATCAGTTGGTCAAGAAATTTCAGAAAAAAATCAGACAATTTGAAGAACAGTTTGAAAGGGAAAGAAATAGCAAAGTAAGTTCATAATGTTGCCCTGTATGAGCTCTGTGTGATAAAGACTGGAGTGAGGGGCTTTGAAGAACATTGATGTAGCTCTGTCCTGAGAGAGAAGGAATCTGAAGAAGTGCCCAGGAACATAAGCATCATAGGGCTCTGAGATCATGCAGATTTGTAGTAGGGTAACTACACATTTCTGTGAACAAACAAATTTTAGAATTTTTATTGTTTTCAAATTTTAGTATTTTTAAAGAAAATCTTTTATATTGACAGATTATGTTAAAGCTCTTAATATTCTTTTCACAGGCACATGCACTAATAGATTTTTGTGTATGCTTATGTACATGTGTTAGTAATTAGAACATGGGACGTGAACGCGTTCAAGAGTCTTAGAACATGGGAAGCAGAAAGAGTTCAAATATGACTTCTGCTATTTAGTTAGACCCTACCCTCGAAGAACTTTACTTAAAAATTTTTACCTTCCTGCTTAAAATAAGATCAAATGAGAACTGAGTGAAATCTGTGGTGTGGGAATTATAAAATGCTATTTGGATATAAATTACCAGTACCAGAGGTATTGCTTACCACACAGAGGTGTCAGTGATTCTTTTCCTTAAATTTCCAGCCCTCCTACAGTGACATTGCAGCCAATCCAAAGGTATTAAAATGGATGACAGAGCTCACCAAATTGCGGAAGCAAATTAAAGGTATAAAGTATCCCATGTTTGCCATACATTTTCATATTTTAAAATGTCCTTTGTAATAAGTTCTATGGAAATTATAGTTATAATTTTTGATAAATTTGAGACTTGTTTGGAGATTCTAGCAGGGGAGCGCAGCTACTCGTGTACCCTTGACCGAAGGACAGCCCTCCTTCTATCAGGGAAGATCATCCTCTTCAACCAAGTGCGCGCCTCTGGGAGGGGCGCACATGGAGCGGTGAGGGAGGAAGGGGACACCTGCTTAGCCAACCTTGGCAATCAATGGGGTGACAGATGTCGCAGCCAGATTGCCCTCACATACAATTTTTGATAAATTTGAAAGTTTCCTTTCGTACTTTTGTTAGAAATGAGTTGCATGATAAGATATGGACAAATTTAGTACTGTATTTTTGAAAATGTCTTAAGTTTTTATTTGTAATTTTCTTTGAAAAGTTTTTTTTTTGGGGGGGGCATCACTGCCCTCTGGTGGTGGGAGTAGGAGGCCCAGCCTTGCTCCATGGAGCTGGAATTGAACCTCCATCCTAGTGGGCTGCAGTCCCACGCACAACCACTACGCCACCGGGGCTCAGCCCGAAAAGGTTTATTTTTTGTTTGTTTTTGGTTTTGTTTTTTGGGCGGCATCACGAAAAGATGTTTTATAGTGTCCATTTGCTGATTAACTATACAGTTTTTCTGATATATATTTTAAATTTTGAGCAGTTTATTTTTTGGTAGGTTTGTTACTAAGCATTTTGGTGGTTCTTTTATTTAAGACAGTAGTATTTAATCAAAATTAAATGTTTGTGCTGAAAGACTTAAATTTTCTTGAACTAAAGAAATTGTTGAAGTTTTTCTTGAAGCTAGAACTTGTATTTCTGTGTTAGCTTAGAATAGTGTTCTTGGGCTGAGCCCCGGTGGCGTAAGTGGTTGAGTGCGGAACTGCAGCCTGCGGACTTGGCGGTTCAAATCCAGCGGTGCCTGGGTAGCGCCCACGACCATCAGAGGCAGTGATGCCCACAAAAACAAAAACAAAAACAAACAAAAAAAGAATAGTGTTCTTAAGATGTATGCTCTGTGGACATTTAGTTTTCTTTTTAGTAACTTCTAAAACTTGATAAATTAAACGTGTGAAGTAAGAGCTTATTCGCTGAAGCACATTTTAAGTTATGTAACAAAAATGTAGACTCTCTTGAGTGCCTTGTACTTTGCTTAGACTGGGGCTATAGCAGTGAACAAGACAACAGCATGGACCGACACCGCGCCTGCAGCGGTTGGCTCGTGCATGGGGACAGTTGTGAGGGTGGTGCAGGCTGGGCTGTGCTGATGTTGTGCATGAGGTCACTTCTGGTTGGAATCAATTCAGTGGCACCTAACAGCTGTCATGGAGTTGGCATTCATGGTTTGTTTTTTTTGGGGGGTGGGGGGATGGGGGGTTAGGCATCACTGCCCAGCATTCATGTTCAAAATAAGTTCTCAACTCTTCTTTAGAATTTTAGATGCCCCCCCACCACCGTAATTCAGTTAAGCATTGCCATATATGTTTCTAAGCATTAGTTAAAATCATTACCTTGATTAGTATTAATAGCCTCCTAAGTAATTTCTCAATTTTCTTCTACTGTAACTGTTCAGTAGTCCAACCTCTGCATAGCAGGTAGGATTACCTTTTGAAAAATAATACTACTTATGTACATGCTTGTATCTAGACGCTATAAATGCCCTTTGCCTCCTAGTTCTTTCCTCTATTTCCTTTTATTTTCCTTTTGTCCCACTATCATGTTCCCACTTCATTTGGGTTTCAGCAATTTCTCTCAATTACATTGCCTTTGATCAAGCCCTACCAGGCCTCCCACACCCACCTCACCACCCATTTTTGATCACTTGTTCCCTTGTTGCTGGCCATGTACATGTGTAAATATATATGATGGGGAAATAGATCTATGTACTAATATTTATAGGTTTAATATTAAGGTAGCAGATGGACATTGGGCCTCTTTACTTAGTACTCCCTTAATACAAGAATACTTTATCTTATTAACCTGGCATTCCATGATGCTCACCTTTCCAATATGATTGCTGAAGACAAAGTAGGTACATAAGCAAATGTGGTGAAGAAAGCTCATGGTGCCCCACTATCAAAAGATACAGAAAGACTTGAAGATAAACAAGTGGCCATCTAGCTGAGAAATAACAGAGCCCACATGGAAGAAGCACACTAGCCTGTGTGATCATGAGGTGTTGATAGGATCAGGTATCAAGCATTAAAGACCCAGGGAAAAAAAATCATGTCATTGTGAATGAGGGGTAATGCAGATTAGAGACCCAAAGCCCATCTGTGGGCACGAATGAAACATACATCTTTTCCCTAGTTCATTAATGCTTCATCCTCTCCACTATCATAATCCCAGAGCATTTACACGGGTACACATTAGAGCTGGAAACACATGTAATCCAGGACAGATAAACCCCTTAGGATCAATATTGAGAGTAGCCATACTAAGAGGGGGAAGGGCAGGTTCGGGTAGAGGGGGGAACCGATTGCAATGATCTATCTATAACCCCCTCCCAGAGAGATGCATAACAGAAACGTGGGTGAAGGGAGACATCATTTAGTAAGATGTGAAAAATAATAATTTATAAATTATCAAAGGTTCATGAGGGTGGGAGGAAGGAAGGGTAAGGAAAAAATGAGAAGCTGATACCAAGGGCTCAAGTAGTGAGAAAATGTTTTGAAAATGATGATGGCAACAATGTACAAATGTGCTTGACACAATGGATGGCTGTATGGCTTGTGATAAGAGTTGTACGAGCCTTCAGTAAAATGATTTTAATAAGAAAATAAGTAAAACTAGCAAAAGTAAAAATTAATATTACTTTATTGGGCTTCCCTCTCTACTGATGATATCATTTAAATTTCATATTGTGACCTTTAAAAATTTGTGCACTTTGGTCCTTAATATTATTCATAGCAGTTTCTTCTCTTATATTCTGTTCCTTAAACATGCCAGTTCTTTGAACTTTTACATAAGACTTGACTCAACTGGGGAAAAATGCTTTTCTCAAATCTGATATGATAGGTGTGCTAGGCTATCTTCTCTAGAGAAACAAAAGTGATTCTACACATAGGCATATGCACACACAGAAATTTATATCAAGAAAATGGCCTATATAGTTGTAGAAGCAGGCGAGGCCATCTTAATTTCAAGTCCATGGGTTGGGGGCTAATGAACCCAGTAAATCAGGACTATCACAAGCTGCAGAGGTGGATGAATCCAAGGTCAACTAGCCAGTTTGTGATGGGAGAGGTGAATGAATCTGGGATTGGCAGACAATCTTGCAGGAAGTTGACCCAAGTCCAAAGAAGCCGAGGTCGATGAGCCAGATTCAGAATCCAGACGCAGCAAAAACCAAGCAAGCTTTCCTCCACATCAGACTTGCTGCTGTTGAATCCATCCTGCCACACGGTGACCTTATAGGTTGTACTGCCCTTGAGAGTTTCCAACCCTGTCACTTTATGGGAGTAGAACATCTCATCTTTCTCCCACAAGCTTTCCATGGTCTCTGCTTGTATTGGAGGGAGGCCTCACACCAGAAGAAACATTTGTAATTGTCTCAGGGCTGAGACCCAAATCCTCTTCCCACTGCTTGGCTGCTCATGGCAGATTGCATTGTGTTAGGTCACACTTAGTATTAGTCCTCAACTGCCAAAGCACTAAGAATCCTGACCCTGTCAAATTGGCAGAAAACCTATCATACTACATACACTCCTTGTTTTGTATTCAACTTAGATGCTAACATCTAGGATAAGTCATTTCTCTAAATCCCACCCATTGTAGCTGTTCTTCCACAAATCACACCCTTTTCAAAATTGATACCATCATCTATAGCATTTACTGCTTTCTGAAGTGATTTTGTTTTTAATCTGATTACTTGGCTATTGTTTTTCCTCCTTGAATACACCCTGCATGAAAACAGGTAATTATGACTGTTTCATTTATTTCTGAATCTACAGTGTTCAACACAGCATCTTTATAGTAGATTTTCTATGTGTACTGGCTAAAAAAGATTGAATCGTATTGAGGGATTTTAAACATGGAAAAATGGAGTAAAAAGATTTTTTTCCATGAACTTAAAAAATCTTGTTACAATACAAATAAGCCATATGAATTTGAAATTTCCAAGACTTTGCTTTTACTGTATTGTTTTGTGCTATAAATATTGTTTACTCTTTGAATTTAATCACATTAGCTAAGTTCATAATTACTGATCTGTTCTCCTGGTTCTGAAATGCAGATGCAAAACACAAAGGCTCTGATGGAGAATTTGTACCTCAGACACGTCCACGTAGTAACACTCTTCCAAAAAGCTTTGGTTCTTCTCTAGAACACGAAGATGAAGAAAATGAAGATGAGTCCAGGGTCATTCAGAGGGAGAGAAAACCAACTAAGGAAGCAACACTTGAACTTATTCTGAAAAGGCTGAAAGAAAAACGCGTTGAGAGGTGTCTTCCAGAAGATATCAAAGTAATTTTGAGCTGTGGTTTTCGCCCAGTGTAGTTTGTGCAAGACTACTGCCTACACACCTTTTCTATTATTCAGTCAAGTCCATGCTAACTGCATTGTGGACAAAGCACTTGGCAATCAAAATCAATTATCAGGAAATCTGCTGAGGGGGCAGAGGAAGATGTTCTCAGACGAACGTTTAATCTCGACAACAGAACCTACCTACTTCTTTCACAGTCTTAAATACGGTTCTGCTCATGTACAAAACTGAATCAATAATTTTATTCCCTTGTCCTTGACTCTGTTTCCAAATTGCGTAATTTTGATTAGCTTTACTCAGACTTCTTATTGAAAACTTTAAATTTCAAGCTTGAAGAGAGGGTGGTATTAACTTGAGAGTCCTAGGACTAGAGAGTTGATTTAGTGTAGTGTTACAGAGTATTCTGTGCAGTTTTTTGGGAAGCTACTAGGCGATCCAGTGGAATTATGTGGGGAGGTCCTGTAAGCAAATACGTCTGGGAAGTGTTCCCTACTCTGGAATATGAAGAGTGGCATTACAGTGTAAAGAAAGCGCCAACCCAGATGAAGGGGAACTAAAGCCATAGAGTAGAATTCCAGGGCTACAAATTGGCATTGGGCTTTTTGCAAATTTTTCCCATTGTACTATCAGATTTTCTTAATAGTTTAAGAGAAATTGGAATTATAGTTTGTGTGTATGTGTGTTCGTTCATAGTCTTGGTACTAATAAGAGACCATAAGCAACATTAAATAAAATAACTAGCATTTGTGTGTGCTTACTATGTGCTAGGTGTAGCACAGCTACCTAGCTACAGTTAGGTATAATGTTAACCTACATTATGAATTATAGTATGTAGTATCCCCATTTTTTAGATTCAAGATATTGAACACAAAGGGGTTAAATAACTTACCCAAAGTCACAAATCTAGTATTCATAATTTCTTCAGATAAAGAATAAATCCAGATATCAGTGTAGGTGGGAATTTGATTCTCCAAAAATGTTGTTTATAAAGGATGAGTTCTTATTGGTGTGGAGTGGGCTGGTGAGGTGTGCTATCCTTTCAACCCAATTATTTATATTTATATTGTGGTGGTAAGGATGATAATAGTGATGCTAATTGAAATTTTGTGTTTTGCTTTTTTAATTTTAGAAAATGACAAAAGACCATTTGGTAGAAGAGAAAACTTCTCTCCAGAAAAGTCTTCTATACTATGAAAGTCAACATGGAAGGCCGGTAATGCTGCTCTTCTAAAAAGATTTGAATTGCTATCATAAAAGAACATGAATTACTTCTGGGATGTTCTTTTACTCTTGGGAGATTGCCTGTTAAAATAAATTCTTAAAAGTTGAGAGAAGAGATATATTAATGTTTTATATAGTATAGATTTCTGATTCTTTTTCTTTGTCATTTAGGTGACAAGGGAAGAAAGGCACATTGTGAAGCCTCTGTATGATAGATACAGGCTTGTAAAGCAGATGCTGACGAGAGCCAGCATCACTCCAACCCTTGTAAGTGAATAAGCGTGTGTTCACTCTTTTATCTGTATTTTAGCAAGAAAGTATGATTGCAAACTGGAAAAATTTACAGCCTATGGAGAAATATTACAAATTGTGAAGTTAATAATTTTAAAAGAACAGGAAGCTAATAGTAAGTGCCCACTCCCTTGCAGGTACAATACAAGCATTGTAATATATGACTGCATCATTAAATCTTGCTGTTTCGGGCTGAGCCCGGTGGCGTAGTGGTTGTGCGCGGGACTGCGGCCCACAGAGTTGGAGGTTCAAATCCAGCAGCAAGGCTGGGCCTCCTACTCCCACCACCAGAGGGCAGTGATGCCACCCCCTCCCCCCTCAAAAAAAAATCTTGCTGTTTAACTGATGATGAAACTGAGGTTCAGATTGATACTGATGAGTCCATGATCAACTAATATCTATGTGGCAGAAGCAGAATTTTAAAACTCTGTATTTCAGATTTATTGTTTAGTTTCTATTTAAATTTATATCTTTAAAAATCAATTTTATGGGGCTGACCCCTGGTGGCGTAGTGGTTGTATGTGGGACTGCGACCCACTGGATTGGTGGTTCAAATTTAGCAGCTCCTGTCCAGGAGCAAGGCTGGGCCGCCTACTCTCACCAGAAGGCAGTGATGTGCCCCCCCTCACAAAAAAAGAAGAAAAATCAATTTTATGCATTGTTTCTCGGCCTCTTGGTGAAGATCACGTGTAAAAATCAGTTTTATGAGTTATAATAATGTTCATTAATTGCATAATAACCTAAATTACTCCTGTTACTATTTGTGAAGGGTTATCTATCTTAATTTCCATGTACTGAACAATCTTACATGTACATATGAACATGCACAAATCTTAACATGATTAATAAGGTAAAACAAATAAATTCCCTTAAGTGGATGGAGTTTGGGCCTCTGCTCAATCCCTCCCTCAACATATAAGAAACCCCACCCGTCTATAGACCATGGGACATCTCTTACAGAAGGGTCACAGGGAAGGGATGAGCAACCAGGACACAGTCTAGCGCCTATGAAACACACTATTCCTCTGGCTCCATGAGACTTCCTCACCTCCCACTATCATAAACCCTGTCCTGCCTTTCACAGCGGGCTAGATGGGAGCATGTGCACTAGTAGTACAAATAAGAGCTCACAGCACACAGAATCCAGGTCACATAAATCCCTCGGGAACAAAAATGAGAATAGTAGTAACAGAAGGGTAGGAAGAAGGTAAGGTGGGGAGAGGAGGGCAGGAAGGGGAACAGATAAAAATGATCAACGCATAATCACACACTTCCTTAGGGAGAGGGGGATAGTTGTTGGTGTAAGATATAAAAATTGGACTGAGCCCCGGTGGTGTAGTGGTTGTGCGCGGGACTACGGCCCACTGGGACGGAGGTTCAATTCCAGCAGTGGAGCTGGGCCTCCTACTCCCACCACCGGAGAACAGTGATGCCTCCCCAAAAATAAATAAATAAATAAATAAATAAAAATTATAATTTTATCAAGGGGTCATGGTAGGAATATGGGGCAGGGAGGGAGAAAAGAACTGATACCAAGGGCTCAAATAGAAAGTAAATGTTTAGAAAATCACGATGGCAACATAGGTACAAATTTGCTTGATACATTTGATGTAACAGCTCCTAATAAAATGATCTTAGGGGAGAAGATTTTGAGGAACTAGTGGATAGTTGTGGTTCATCAGTGCCACAACGCACCCTGGGTTTATCATTTGTCTGTGTGGCCCTTCTGAGAGGGACTGTCCGATTTGCTAATGAGCTGTGGGTCCCTATTGCATCCGTGCCTCTTCACGTTGAGTCGGTTGCATGTCTTCTCGTCAACACCTCATGATCACACAGGCTGGTGTGCTTCTTCCAATAGTAGTATTAAAAATGTTAGCAAAATCAGTCATTAGGTAAATGCAAATCAAGACCATACTGTGATACTACTTAATTAACTAATGGCTGTGCAGTCACCTCTTACTTGTGGTGATCCATGTATATTAGACAATGTGGTAAGAATGTAAAATGGCACAGGCACTTTGAAAACTGGCATTTCCAGTTTAATGCCAAACTTTAAACATTAAACAGAAGGTAACTCATGGCAAGCAATCTTATTCCTGTGTATATGCCCAATAGAATTTGAAACATAGACCCACACAAAATTTTATGTACAAATCTTCATAGCATTATTCATAAATGCCAAATGTATGGAAAATGTAGCATATCCATACAGTGGAAGGTTGCTTAGGCATAAAAAGAAATGAAGGGAGGCAAAAAAGAAGTATTGATAAATGTTACATGAGTAACTCTGAAAACATCATACTAATTGAAATAAGCCAGACTCAAACAACTCCAGATTGTGTGATTTCATGTATGTGAAATTTCTAGAGTAGATAAACCCAAGCCCACAAGGGCTTCAAAGGGTGGCAATAGGGAGTGACCATTCGCCAGTGGGAGCCTTTTTGAGGTGATGAAAAACTCAACGGTCCTTGCGTTGATTCCAACTCACAGCAACCCTGTAGGACAGGGTCGAAATCTGGGTTTCTGAGACTGTAACTGTATGGGTGTACAAACCCTTGCCTTACTCCCATCAGGCCGCTGGGAGTTTTGAACTGCTGACTCTATTGTTAGCAGCCCATTGTCCAATATGCCACTGGTCTCTGCAAGCTGATGAAATCATTACGGAATTAGATGATGGTGATGGCTACTCAACCATGTGCCTATGCATAAAGCCACCAAAGTGTATATACTTTTAATAGTACAATTAAAAGCTATAATTAAAATAAAAAATGTAAACAGATCCTTAAAATAGTTGAGAACTGGTAATAAAGGGAAATTTACTCACACAATGGTTCATCATTTGAAATTCCAATCATTTCTTGAATTAGTTCAAGACTATATATATATATATATATATATATATATATATATAATTATTTAAGGTCACTTTTGTGCAAATGCAGAAAGGGGAAAAACAAAAATTTCACACTGAATGCTTTGAAAACTTACCATGTAAACCATTTGTATTTTAACTATAGGGATCTCCATCCACCAAGCGAAGGGGGCAGATGTTACAGCCAATCATAGAAGGAGAAACTGCACATTTTTTTGAGGAAATTAAGGTAATCTTTAGAGAAATTATTCTCTGATTTCTTTCCTCAGGGAAAAGTTGACAGTTAAGGACCTATTTGATAATCTGTATGCATATATTTTTAGGAAGAAGAAGAAGATGGTGTTAGTCTGTCATCTGAGTTAAGTGATATCCTGAAAACTGCTGTACAGACACAATCTTTTTCAAGTTCATTAGAAAACTCAGAATCTGATGTTGAAGAAAATCAAGAAAAGCTGGCTCTGGATCTCCGGTTGTCAAGTACTCGAGCAGCTTCAATGTATGTGCTGGCTGTGACCTTTGTTTGTGCAGTAAAAATTATATTCTATATCATATACATTGATAAGATAGCTTATAACAAGAGATTTGATGTTAAATCATAATTTAGGACTTGGAGGAAATTGATATGCACTACTCAAGAGATAGTAGACATGTATCTTTTGGTTTACTCTACTCTGTACCACCCTCTTCACTGTGGAGTCTGGTGTACACCAATGATTCTTAACCCTGGCTACATTATAGAATCAGGAAGGGAGACTTTTATTTTTAAAGTACTGATGCCAAAGTACTGCTTTCAGCTCTTCAGTTAATTGGTCTGTGGTAGAACTTAGAAACTCATTGGTATATTCTAAAAGCTCTCCAGTTGATTTTTTTCCCACAAGCTTTATTGGTAAGTTTAATGCAAACATTCAGTCATCTCAAAGAGAATTGTACAATGGCCCTCACGTCATTTTTAGAGCCTTCCCCACCACCACCCCACCACATGAGTTATGCACTCACAATCCATTCTAGTGCTCCCTCCCCCCTCCCATTTTCATTATTTATCCCCGAAATCCCCTTTCCCTTCCTATCATCCACTCCCCAGCCCTGAATTTCCTATTTCCCCCTGTATCAGTTATTATCTTTATGCATCCACTCCTGTGCTTCACAGCTGGGAGATCCAACAGGAAATAAAAAACAAAATTGCGCTAAGATTCTCTGACAAGTAAGGTTAAAAACATGATAGTATGCAGACAGAAGTACAAAAAACTGTATAAAAAGGAAAAGACCCACAACAACATTCAAAAAGCCAGGGGGGAAATTTGCCTTGAAACTAGTAAGAGATACTTGCACCCAGAACAAATTCAGGTCAACTGGCCAATGACTCAGTCGTGCTCTTTCAGTGTTTTTCTCCCATCTTACTTTTAGGCCTGAATTATTGGAACAACTTTGGAAAGCCAGAGCTGAAAAAAAGAAACTTCGTAAAACTTTGCGGGAATTTGAAGAAGCATTTTATCAACAAAATGGAAGGTTTGTTGGGCATCATAAAACTGAGTTGTCATTCTTAATTTTCAAGTGCTTGCATGAATTACATGATGGGTTACCCCTGGCCTGCTAAGGGAGGAGGCTTTCTGCTTCCACAAAGATTTACAGCTTCAGGAACTCTTGGGGGGAAGTAAGCATTGAAAATAAAATTCCTCTATATTCTGACCCCCAGCTATTAAGGTTAAGGAAAAGGCCAGCCTAGAGTAAGACAACCAAAACAATCTGATAAAATAATTCAGGGCGGGCTGAGCCCCGGTGGCGTAGTGGTTGTGCGCGGGACTGCGGCCCACTGGGACGGAGGTTCAATTCCAGCAGTGGGGCTGGGCCTCCTACTCCCACCACCGGAGAGTAGTGATTGCCCCCCCCCCCCCCAAAAAAAAATAATAATTCAGGGCTGTTCTAGAAAAGCTTAGAAAAGTGGCAGTGATTTTGTTTTCAATTTTATGTCTCCTCACTCTTGGTAGGAAAGTTATGCAACAAGACATGCCTCCCTTTTTTAGAAAGGGTCCAGTAATAGGAATGATATTTCAACTTCTGGATTTTTATTTTCTAAACTTAGGTCACTGTGGTTCAGATACATTTGGAGTCATTCTAGGCTGCCCAATCCCAAAGTATAGAAGTTATGTGTCCACTGTGCCTTTATGTAGTAAACTAGTTGACCCAACAAAGCTTTTTTAAAAAGCAAATATATATAATGCAAAATATTTATATTTGATATGTTAATCATTTTATGTGTATACTGCCATGATATTAATTATATTTACCATGATTTGCAACCAGTATCACTGTTTTCAAAACTTTATTATATGCCAATCAGAATCACATTGCTAACACAGTAAACTCTATTCATCCCTTACTTCAGCTCCTCATAATTTTTTTTTTTTGGGGGGGCATCACTGCTCTCCGGTGGTGGGAGTAAGAGGCCCAGCCCCACTGCTGGAATTGAACATCCGTCCCAGTGGGCCATACTCCCACGCACAACCACTACGCCACCGGGGCTCAGCCCTTCAACTCCTCATAATTAATAGCATCTCCTCATAATTGATAGCACACTTAATTTTATTATGGTAAAATATACATAACAAAACATTTGCCATTTCAGTGACATTACATTCACATGCTCTGCAGCCATCACCACTTATGTTTTCAAAATTTTTTCATCAACAGAAACTCATTTCCCTTTAAACAGTAATTCCACTTTTCCCTTTCCATCTGCTTCTGATAATTACTTACAAAATTTTCATCTCTATGCATTTGCCTATTTAAGTGCTTCATACAAATGTGATCATATACTATCTGTCTTTCTTGTGTCTGACATACTGTTGTATGATACTTTCAGGGTTCATTCACATCTTAGCATGTATCAGAATGTCACATCTCTTTATAGCTGAATGGTATTCCATTGTATTCATATACCTACCCAGTGCCACGGGTAGATTCTGATTCTTGGTGTGACCCTTTATAGGATGAGATTTTAATTGTTTCTACTGTTTGGATATTGGAAAATACTAGACTCTTTTAAGTAAGAGAACAGATATTGCAGTTTAAATGGTGGCCAGGAATGAGGGTTAAATGATCTCAGACATCAGAAATTTTTATCAAAACTGGGTGGCTTAAATGTGGTAAAGAAAGCTAATGGTGCTAGGCTATTAAAAGGAAGTGTCCCCAGCAACAACAAGGCTGGGTAGCTCCCATGACCACCAGAGGGCAGTGATCCCCCCCAAAAAAACAAACAAAACTCAAAAAGATAGTGTCCCCCAAAAAGTTAGAGTCTGGGATCTTAAAGGCTACTAGTCAAACAAACAGTTATCTATCAGGGAAGCAAGAAAACACACATGGAAGAAGCACAGCAGCCTATGTGCTCATGAGGTGTCAACGGGAAAAGGTATCAGAAGTTCAAAAACAAGCAACCAAATCAATATGAAGGGGTGGGGATGTAGTGGAGACCTCAAACCCACCGGCTAGTTAATTTGACAGTCCCTCTCAGAAGGGCCGCATGGAAGGGAATAATAAATCCAGGGATTTATCAATATAGCACTGATGATACACATAACTCCTCTAGTTCTCTAATATTTCTTCACCTTACTACTACGGTTTTTGTTTTATCACATCAATCATGTTAGAATTGCTTATGCTCTTCTGTAGAATTGTTAGTTTGATACATGAAAGCCAAGATAGATAATCCTTCAGAAACAGTAACAGGAGTAATGGTTCTTGAGAGAATGCCAGGTGGGGACCAGATAGATAGTACTGATGACCGACTGTATAACCCCACTTGAGGAGAGTGAGCTATAGACTTGTATGTGAATGGATATATTGGATGGGGGAGTTCCTTGTGGGGGAAGGGAGGAGAGAGGGGATAGAGGGGAACTGATATCAAGGAGTTCAAGATCGAAAATGTTTTGAAATTGATTGAGGAGTTCAAGATCAAAAATGTTTTGAAATGGATTGTGGTAGCAATTGTACAATACTGCTTGATGTGATTGAACTATGGAATGCTATGATATCTATAAGAGCTCTCAATAAAATAATTTAAAAAAACCCCAACTGGGTAGCTTTACTAAGCCAATTACTGTATTATAAATTCCCAAGTATATTTACTTTAAAAAAAAAAAAAAGCTTTTCAAGCTGCTCCTCTGTCTGTCTCCCCTCCCCTCCCCTCCTCCAACATTCTCCCCCTCCCTCGCTCTCTCTCCCCTCAGGAGGGTGTGCCCTTCCATGAGGGTGCCTTTGTTCAGTTCACAGTAACGCCTGGCACATCTATCCTTTCTAAAAACCGACTTGGATCACTCAAAACCCCAAAACAACAAAGCTTTAATTTCTTCAGCTTTGGGAGTCTCCTGTATAGGATAGCATATATTTTAAAGAAAATCTTCAGCAGAAGGGCTGTATTTTTCAAATAACTTCTGTCTATCATATTGGAGAAAATTTTGCTGATAATTATAGTTAAACTTATTTGATACTATACTCAGTCATTAAATTGAATGGTATTGTGTCATTATTAGTATAAAATGGGAAGACTATTTTGCTAGAATAGAGTACAATGTTTATATTTCTTCATTGAAGCTACAATTAGTTAAATATATAAAATGATTCAGTGTAGACCTCCAACATTTAATGTACAATGTCAGGGTCTAGCAATGAATATCTTATTGAAATAACTTAGTTATGTACTTTGATCACTGATTAGTAGTGTAACATTATATAATCTTTATATAAAGGGACTCATCAAAAATATTTTAGAAGCCCCTAATAAAATGATTTTTAAGAAGGGGGGGGGGGGGCGAAGAGGAACTTACACCAAGGGTTAAAGTAGAAAATATTTAGAAATTAAGATGTGCAGGTGTGCTTGATACAAATGATGTATGGAATGTTGTAAGAACTCTAAGAGCCCCCAATAAAATCATTGGAGGGAAAAAAAATTCTAGGAGACTTCCTTGAGGATAGCTGTAAACCAAAATCCACTGTGATTTCAGTTCACAGCCACCTTCTATGTAAGGGCTCTGAAGCTGTAATTCTTTTTTTTTTTTTTTGGGGGGGGGGGGAGGCGCATCACTGCCTTTTTGGTGGTGGGAGTAGGAGGCCCAGCTTTGCTGCTGGGTTTGAACCTCCAACCCAGTGGGCCGCAGTCCCGCGCACAACCACTACGCCACCGGGGCTCAGCCCTTGAAGCTATAATTCCTTATGGAAGCAGATA
>PVJH01039652.1:0-16278 GCA_004026705.1 Nesogale talazaci | reverse complement strand
CCCACTTTCTGCCAGTGTCTCCTATTTTCATTCTTCCTCCTTACCTAACCCTCTATTTTTGTGTAAAATCTGCCTTTTTAATATTAAATGATTGATAATTATAACACAAGGTGAGTTCAGTTCCAGACCTAAGGGGTCACTAAGGGCCATAGTCTTGAGGGAATGAGGGGAAGGTGCGGTGGGGTGGGGGTTCCACTAGTTTCTGTTGGAACAATAAATCTGGCCTGGTTTATGATACTGAATTCTGTTCCACATTTTCCTCTCACTGTATTAAACAAAGCAAAAATAAACAACCCAACCCACTGCCCTAAGTCAGATTTCATTCATAATAACTATATGGAACAGAGTGGAACTGCCCCTGTAGGTTTCCTACTCAGTAAAACTTTACGGGAGCAAAAACTTCGTTTTTCTTACATGGAGTAGATAGTGGTTTCAAACTGTTGAATGTGCAGTCGTCCACCCAATGAGTAACCAACCATGTCACCAGGCCAAGTACTCTATCCATGACCTATTGGGATCATTTTTAGAGCAGTTGGTAGTAACTGAGCACTACCCAATTCTTGTCTCAATCATCCAATTGTTTCTGTTTGTCGTTTTTTTTTCACGCTTCTTCCCTCCACATGTGGGGAGACCAGTAGTGATTGTACTTTAAATGGATGCTCACAAGCTTATAAGAACCTAGATACTTCTCATCAAAGTAGAGTAGAACATTACTCTTGTGAATTTTGATATGCTTGTTGAGTGACATGCTTTTTTATTGATGTAAGATATCTTAAAATGAAAGGGATTCTCCGTTTGTTTGTTTTTTAGTATTCTATTTCTTTACTAGCCATTGTGAAATTCTTTAATCAGTTCCTTTGTCTTTTGTCTGATACCCTTTGTGCTGTTGAACATATGAATATTGTCTTTATTTTGAATAAGAATTCTGAACATATTCATCATGACATAAGTACTAATTTGAATGCAGGTTTCATTTATGTGGATGCCAGTAGTCTTCCTGAACTTAAAATCAAATAAGAAAGGAGGAAGAAAACATAGGTAGTTTATACAGTGTGCGTTGTGGGCTTTGTGTAAATTGTGAGTTTGTTGTTTTATAATTTTCTTGTACTTAGAATGTGTAGTGAGATAGTGGATGTTGGAGATAGTGGATAGTGGAGATAGTGGATGTCTGAGTCATACTTGTTGCCTTTGAGTGGATTACAACACAACAACCTTACATGACATGACAGTAGAACTGCTGCCCCATAAGGTTTCCTAGCTTTTCAAAAGACCCAAACCAAAAAAACCAAACTCATTGCCATTGAGTTGACACCAACGCATAGCAGCCCTATAGGACAGGATAGAACTGGCCCTATGGGTTTCTAAGACGGTGACTCTTTATTGGAGCAGAAAATCTCTTCTTTCTTCCATAAAGAGTCTAGTGGTTTCAAACTGCTGGCCTGTGGTTACTAGTCTAATGAGTAATGACTGCCAGCTGGGCTCCTTTTACAGGAACAGTTCAGGCCTTTCTCCCACAAAGCTACTAGTGGGTTTGCACGCTCAGTCTTGCTTACTGAACCACTGCTCCATCAGTGAACTGAAGGTCTGCTTAAGTAGGTTCTAGTTAACCGAAAATTCAGTGTTTATTTTCATAACCTGTTTTGATCATGTGGGAGAATGACAAGGCTTTCTATTCTCCTGAAGACTGACGGTCTCAGAAACCCACGGGGGCAGTTCTGTCCTGTCCTACATGGTCACTGGAAGTCAGAATTTACATGATAACACGAGTTAGTTGGTAGGTTGGCTTGGCCACAGTACTTGACACCATCAGTTGATACCACTGGCTCACAAAAAAACACAGTGTTCCCTGGTTCCTAACAGTTTCACAGTCTAGTGTGGTAAGCAGACAAATGAAAAATAGCCTCAGTCAATTAGTGTAGTGATGAATGTATGTGTGATGTCTTAATTAATGTTCTCTACTTGATCTTGTTTGAGTTCTAATATCGATTGCAATGACTATACAGAACTCATGGACATAATTCAGTATTACAAGGTTTACTAAGGAAGTTAACAAGTGTAATGCCAGTGAGAAATGCTCAGGGCTAAGTTATCAGGACATTTTACAAAAGTTCTTTCAGGCATGTGAATAATTGTCTTAAGGGCATATGACTTCAGTGTGAGCTTCAACCCAGAGACATTCAGTTTAAGCTCTCTGAGTCAGGAAACCTAGTACCCTGAATTAAAGTATCCAGAGGCATCCCGCTCCAGTAATCCTCAGCCTGAAGACACTCAGCTTCCCTTCCTTGGATTAGCAGGGCCAACTTCCCTAAATAAATGTTCAGAGGCACGTCACTTTGCAAGCCAGTCTGCTGCATAAAAGAGCTCAGCTTTATTTGCTTTGTGAGTTGGGAAGTCTGTCACTCTTTCATGCTCTCATTACTGGTTCTGCTGCTGTTCCTCTGATACTAACAGCCGTCTTCTGCGCTCTTGCTTCTAATGAGACCCCTCCTTCTGCTTTTCAGAGGTCTTATTTTATACACAGCAGGGTGGCAACCCAGTAAAATTCCATTGACGGTTACTCACAGGTGAAACATGTCACTCCTTTCCCCACATCATCTTCCCCAGACCTTGACAGGAAAAGTTTGTTTGGTGGAAGTTAGAGACTTAGCTGGAAGAGCCACATTGAATAATTCACTCCCTCTGCAGTCTGAAGGATAATGCCTTTTATTCATATATCATAAATTTATGAGCAATGAGCTGTGAATAGTTCAATCTTAGAGAAAATATGAAGAGACTGCTTCTTAGAAGCAAGGATGGTGAGATTTTAGCTTGCCTGCTTTAGACACATCATCAGGAAAGAACAATGTGCGACAACAGATCTGTCCCATAGGGCTTCCAAGGCTGTAAGTCTGCAGAAAGCAGGATGCAGCCTCTCACTCCCACTGACCCACTAAGTTAACAACAGCAGAGCATTTTAACACTGCACTGTCAGGGTATGATGTCATATTTGGAAGAGGGCCAGCAAAAATAGGTGAACAGGTACCCCCTCAATGAGATGGATTGATAAAACATGCCAACAACAACCATGCTAATGACACATAACTGGACAGTGTTTTATTCTGCTGTGCACACAATGTTACCATGATTCGGAGCTATCGCAACGGCAGCCAACAACAAGGAAAAGCACGTGTTAGACCCAGTATAGATAGCTGGAGGCAAAATCATGACAAGCCAGAAAGACTTGCTTGCTTATACACAGGGACAGGTTGTAAGTAGCATTTTTTTCTCTGTGTCCTTAAGTTTTTAAACAAATAACTAGGACAAATATGAGTCAGTATGTTCTCTCTCAACACAGAAGGAACTCAAATAAGAATGTGTGGCCATCTAGTACTCTCTTAGTGATAAAGACAAGAGGTTGGCATTCTAATTTTCCTCATCAAAGTTAGAGAACTCTTCTACTAACTAAATTCATGATTGGGTATTTTAGGTAATAATTTCATAGGAAGTGGCTTACTTAATGTTAAAAATTCAAATCCTCAAATTACCATGTAAATGTCACAGAAGAAACATGCCATTTCTTTGGGTTGAGAGGTAGGAAGTGTTGAAGCTATTCATGGAGACAAACAAGGCAGTAATTATTTGGAACTTTGACTGAAACTGCCTATGGGTATTCAACAGCCAGTTATACTGTGTGTGTCCCTTATCAAGTGGCAATAACCAAAGCCCTTGTTTAAAAAATTTAGAAAAAAAGAATAAAGAAAAATGAAAATTAAGGCTCCTGTGCTTCTTTGTTTTCAGTGAGAGGTGTTTCTAGCTCTTCCATACTGTGACTTCATCGTGATTTAATGCTCAGTGGAATTCCCCCCCCCCACACACACAAATAGGTTGACTTGAGGCATTTTGTGTGTATGTGTGACAGAAAAAGAAAGCCATTTAACCAGTTATTTAAAGATACTGTATCCATAAATCTTTATTGAATTGCTTGCAGAAGATGTGTTCTGAAATAGCAGGTGGACATATTTGATTTTCTTTTTTCTTTGTAGAGTCTCTTAAGTAGATAGTATTAGCTAGGAATCTGAATCACTGTATTTATTTTTCTGGAAATTCAAGTAGGAAAAACAAAGATGCAAACAATATTTAAACATTTTTGTGGTTTTGTACAGAGCACATTCATTTCTCATTCAACAATTTATAAACATTTTGTTTTGTGACTTTAGTTAGAGTTCTCTTAATATATCAGCATCACTTCTCACTTCTTCCCTGGCTTCCACCTATCCATTTAGGTAAATTAGGTCAGCATATGCTGTCCCTTTGGTCTCAAGTAGTTGATGGTTTTGAGGCCTATGTTCTTGTTTGTGTTCACATTCTAGGCCTGTCATTTGTTTGTCTAGATAGGAAAAGTGTGTGAGGGTCATAGTCTCAGAGGTTCTATAGATTCGTCTTTTATGATTTTGAATATTGTTCTATATTTTTCTTTCAATTTCTCTAGAACTTTCATTGTGATCCGGATCTGAGTGGACAGTGGTAGTAGCCTGGCATCATCTAGTTCTTCTGGTCTCAGAGTGGCAGAGGCTGTGCTTATTAGATATTTGGGCTGCTTACTTGAGTTTTTCATTTTTTTTATTCTCATTTTCTCCAGATAGGGAAAAGCAGTAGTAGATAGAAGTTATATCATCTCTAGACTTATACTAAATTAGAGGAAATCATATAATTATAGGAATGAATTTTTAGTTTTAGTTTCTCCTTCTTTCCTTTAAGCATTATAGCAGTGGTGACCCCCCCAATCATAAAACTATTTCTATTGTTACTTCATAACTGTGATTTTTTTCTACTGTTATGAATTGGGCAACCCCTGTGAAAGGGTCGTTTGACCTCCAAAAGGATCGTGACCCACAGGTTGAGAACCACTGCATTAGAGTATTGATTTCAAAGTTGATGTTCAAATCCAACACCTTTATAATGGCTATGAACACAAAAATCCAAAATCTCTAATTAATATAAGTTGGTTTATCAAAATACCTAGTTTGTAAGCAAAATTTAATATTTGAATTGTACTATAAATATAAATAATGTAGTATCGATTATTGTTAATTATATATCTATTAATATTATAAAATTATATAAATTCAGAACTTTAATATAACTTTTTAAATAAACAAAATAAACTATATGTTTTCATGCCCATTGTGTTAGTCCAGGTAGACCCAAAAAACAAATCCAGAGATACTCATGTGTGTAAAAAGGAGCTTTATATAAAAGAGAAATAAATTATATATTGAGAAAACATCCTAGCCCAGTTCAGATCAAGTCCGTAAGTATGATATTAGCCCAAATGTCCAATACCAGTCTATAAGTTCCTCTTCAGGCTCATGCAACACATGCAATGATGCCAAATGCAGGAAGATCACAGGCCAGTGGGTAGAAAGTCTTGTGGATCCAGTGGCAGTGGATGCATGTCAGCACTGACATTGGTCTCCACAGGGTTCCAGCTCGATCAGTGTAGTTCCATGTGGCTTGTCAGCAGGAAGACAAAACTGAAAGTATCTGCGTGCCCCCCCCCCCACCTTCAGTGAGCTATTTATCTCCATAGCACCTTCAAATGAAGTCATCAAGTTGCGACCTGATTGACAGACTTAACACTACCCTTTCGCAAGTTGACAGATTATATAACTGTCACAACCATGTTAAAAATATTTTCTTTTGCAATCTGTATTTTAAAGACAGGGGATAGTGGTGGAGGGGGCAGGGAAGAGAAAGAGGAAACTCATCACAAGGTTGGATATGTAGCCCACCCCCCAGGGGGACAAATAGCAGAAATGTGGGTGAAGAGAGACAACAGACAGTGTAAGACATGAAATAACAATAATATATACTGTATATACTTGTGTATAAGCCAAATTTTTCAGTACATTTTTTAGTGTAGTTTTGTTGTAAAATTAGATGCCTCAGGTAGGCTTATACTAGAGTTTATGTGGTAATTGATCAAGGATTCAGGAGGATAGAAGGGTGAGGGAGGAGGAGAAAAAAGCTGATAGCAAAGGCTCAAGTAGAAAGAATATGTTTTGGAAATGTTGATGACAGCATATGTACAAGTGTGCTTAATATAATTGAATGAAGGATTATCATAAGATTTGTAAGAGCCTCTCAATAAATTGATTAATTAAAAAAGGTGCATGTGTTCTTATGATGAATGTGTGACATGACATTTTGCATCTAAGCACTTTGGAATCATGCCAAGTTTGACTTTGAATTCTGTTACTTGAATGATATCAGACAAGTTACTTAATGTCTCTAAACCTTGTATCTCCCACAGGTAAAGTGAGATTAAGAATTCTTATGGTTGAAGGAGCTCTGGTAGCATACTGGGTTACAAGTTGGGTTACTAACCCCAGGTCAGAATTTCAAACCCACCCCAGCCTGTCCTTGGGAGGCAGGGGAGGCTTTCTGTTCCCATAAAGATTTACAGACTCAAAAACCCAAAAGTGGCACTTCTACTCTGTCCTGTAGGGTTGCTGTGACTCAGAATTGAATCATTGCCTAGTTTGCTTCAATCAGTGTTAATTATTTTGTCACAGAAATAGTTCGATCATCCTTTATTATATAAAAACTATAAAGTTTTTCTTGGTGTAAGTAGCCTGTAAAACCCAATGTCAAGTCAAGTCCAATTCCTAGTGACCCTGTCAGACAAAGTTGTGGTAGCCAGACACCATACAGTTCTTTCAGCCTCAGATTAGGAGAAGCGGTGGTTTCCATGTGCTCTTAGTCCTGTAGACTCGTTTCTTTCTCCAATCTTAGGTTTGCTTCATTCTTCTGTCTCAAGTAGAGACCAGTAGTTGTATCTTAGATAACTTTTTAAACACTTAGAAGTGCCAGGCTCTCCTTACTGACCTAGGGTGACATTTTTGTTTTATCAGTGGTTGATATTTTTTGACAATAGATTGCCATACTTTTCTTCCAAGGTACCTAGGGGTAGACTGGAATGTCCAACCATTGGGTTAACAGCCAAGTTCTTTAATGTTTGGCTCCTCCAGGGATTGTAGTAATTAGTTTTCAGAAAAATGAAATTCACTGCTCTCTAGTCAATCCGACTCATTGCGAGACCCTATAAGACAGAACAGAAGTGACCGTGTGAGATTCTGAGGCTATAAATCTTCAAGGGAGTAGAAAACTTCTGTCTTCCTCAGAGCAGCTGGTGATTTGGACTGGGAACTGTGACTGTATGGTTATAATCTACCACTCCACAGGGCTCCTTCAGGAATCACTACGGTGCTTTTAAGCACAGTGCGTTAGGCAATGGACTCTTGAACCAGACTGCTTGTATCTGGCTCCACTGTTTTGTGATATTTGGCAGCTGATGTAGTTTCTTCTCTGTAATGAGCAGAATATGTAAAATGGCACCATCTCAAAGGGTTGTAGAAGGATTTAATGAATTATTCTTTTAAAGCATTTAAAAGTACCTGCCATATAACCCAGTACATTTTAGATGTTATAATTGTCAATGTTGACATATCAAAATGAACTTTTAATTTTTTAAAAAAGGGAAAGAACCCCCCCCCCCCGAGTTTTCCTTTATGTCCTGTGAAACGAATGCAGAGAATAAACATGATCTGCTGGGTGAAAAATGTGTCATTGCATTAAGAATACTAGAAAGAATTTATTCCTTTTTTTTCTTTATAAGTTATAAAGTGGGAAGATAAGCATATAATGGCCTTTTTGAAGAGAGTAGGGAAGTAAATAAATAAAACTTTAAATTTTCTAATCAGAAGAGTGATATCTCTTATATGCTCAAGTATAATCAATGACTAATAAATAACTATAATTCCTTAAGACTGGACAAAAGCTAAATATTTAATACTGTACTGAACTGTACTGTCAGTTTCAACAGGAATCCTTCTGGTTATCAATAAATACCCACACAGCGAGGGATAACATATTCATGACAAAAGCAAAAGGCAAATACAAGTGTAGTGTGTTTTATGTCACAATAATTAAAGTGAACTATGCCTTAAATTTTGGAGTAGCTGAGTTTAGAAACTTGGTTTCCCTGTTCTATTGAGAGCACAATATCTGTAGAACCACAGGCTAGTTTCTGTATTAAACCAGGAGTAAGAGACTTGAGTTTAGGAACATGCCATGTTTTAAGGAGCAATTTTGATCCAAGATAGGAGTACATGAATAAGGATTTCAGAAAGTGAAGGATACTTTTTCTTAGTGTCATTTGTTGAGAAAAAGCAATAAAATGTAATGTTACATAAGGTCTAATTTAGGCCCAAGAGACACTTGTGAAATCTGTCATTGCCATGTATAATTTATCAGTAACTTAATGGAAAGTATAGAATTCCCTCCCTATGTCTAAAATCATTACAAGAATACCTTGTGGGGTTTTATCAAGTGCAGTGTAGCCTATAGGAAGTACAGAGAGCCAAAAGAAGGTCAAACATGACTGTGGGACAGGAAGAAAGTAAAAGAAAATAGAGAAGAGAGCTAGGAGGCAAAAGACATTGATAGAGGTATAAATATAGGCATGTATATATGTAAATATATTAATATATAGCAATAAGGATATAGGTCTGCACATGTATTTATAGGTTAAGTATTACAGTAACAGATGGACATTGGGCTTCTAATTAAGGCCTCCCTCAACACAAGAACACCTTGTTCCTCTTTTTGTTTGTGTGTGTCTTTTTATTTATTATTTTTATTTGTTATTTACCATAAGCCTCACATTCTTGGTTCCTTGGCCACAGAGAAAGGTCTGTAGTGCTGCCATTCTAGGATGAACATGTGTCCCCAAGTGCTTGGCCAGCCAGGAGGAGGACTGGGAGACCTCTGGAAGTTTGACCCAGAGGGTGCCTGGCAGACTAGGCCAAAGTCACCCAGTGATTCTTGGGTCTTGTGATGGATTTCACGGGTGCCCACCAAGCCTATGTCACTGCATCTTTGCACCCCACCCAGGCACACTCACCTTCCCTATGTTACCCATCAGGCCTCCACACGCCCCCTCACTTCTAAAAGAATATGAAGAGCTCAGAAACACCAAAGGTTAGGATGATGGGGCTATGGTGGGGGTGGGGGGTGGGAGGGGGCATTGGGGACCTGGGCAGGTCTAGTGTTGAGAAAAGTGGTGGCAGTAGGGAGAATCCCCCAGAGTCAGACGACAGGTGCCACTTAGGTAAAGCTCTCATTTGAGACGTCAACAGGGATATCTGTCAGGTGCTGCCTCTCTGGTTCCATGAGAAAAAACTCCCTAGAACATCCCAGTGGACTGGGACCTCTAAACCATTATTCCTATCATCTATAACTGAACTCACTATTTGCCTTTTATTAAAAAGTTGGGATAGTTGTTGAGCGAGCAAGGAAGACCTCCTGCCATGGGTCTGTTCTGCCCAGGTGAGTTTCAAGCAGAATGTGAGCCCCAAGCCGGTACTCATGGTGTCTACACTACATCTCAGGATCAGAAAACAGAACTACAGAACACAGCTTCTAGAAGTATTGGCTTGTGCGCCAAAAACCAAGTAAGGCTTTTCCCCACCCTCTTAGAACAGACTCCTCAACCCGAAAACCTACAGAACTGGAGAGGGACTCCCAGGGGCCTACAATCTCTTCACATTGTTCTGCTTTTCAGTGGGAGCAAACTGACAAAAGGCCACAGGAGTAGGCACACCTAGGCGGCCACGCTCTTTGCTCTCTTCCTACCAAAGTCCCCTCCTGCCTTCACCCTCCTTCTGCTGGGCAGAGAGGAGAACTAGTGCTCCCAGATTCTGTGATGCTCATCTTCCTGACATGAGCATTGATCACTTCGGAAGTCATAATGTATAAGCAAATGTGAAGAAAGCTGATAGTGCCTGGCTACTAAAAGATAATGGTAATAGCATCTGAGATCTTAAAGGGGTGAAGTTAAACAAGTGGTGATCTAGCAGAGAGAGAAGTAACAAAGCACACATACAACCCAGGTGATCAGAACGGGTTGATGGGATCAGGTATCAGGCATAAGAAGACCCAAAACAACAATTTTGATATGAATGAGGGTGTATTTCCCCCTTGGAGGTGAGAAACTCACTACTCAGTCCCTTGGAGATGCTCTACTGACAAGGCACAAGGCTGACTCCCTGTGAGACATCCCAAGGAGAAGCCACATGGACTGACCTGATGGAACCAGACCTCTGAAGCTAGAAAAACCACGTTGTCAGTGCTGAGATGCTTACAAGGCCACTGGATCCAAAGACTCTCTGCCCACTGACCTGTGATTGTCCTGCATTTAACATCATTGCATGTGTTTCGTGAGTCTGAAGAGGACTTTATAGATTGGTGTCGGACATATGGGCTAATATGGGCTTATGCGCAGCACCAGCCTCCGGGCTCTGAGACTCCCTGCTTCTGCTCTCCAGACTTGAAACCGGGCAAAAGGGGTAGCCAGAGCTGAGAGCCCCACGGGCAGAGGCCTGCACCCACCAGGATATCCTCAGTGATTAAAGTTTTCTAAGCTGGAAAAAAAAATATGGGCTTATGATCTTGGACTGGACTGGGTTGGGATATTTTCTTAATGTACAGTTGCTCTTGTATATAAAACTTTTTCTTATATAGATATGTGTGCTCATGAATTTGTTTTTCTAGTCTACCCAGACTAGCACAGTGATCATGCTGCAGGGATAAATACCTCTATGTTTATACCTCTATTCATAGCTTTGCTTCCTAGATTTTTCTCTGTTTCCTTTGACCTTTCTCCTGCCCCACTATCACGCTCGCCCTTCTTTTGCATATTAGTAATTCTTTTCAGCTAGATTGCTATTATTCCAACCCCACCGAAATCTCTACATCCTCATTGTTGCTTTTAATTCCCTACTTGTACTCCTGTCTATGGTGTTGTTTGCTTACTGGTCCTTCCAAATTGGAAGACTTTGTCAATATTAGTGTTACCTTTACCAAAACATCTTTACATGAATAGATTTTCAGTGTGTACTTTTAACCCAGCTCAATATCTGAAGCAGTTGTCTCCATTATCATTATTAGCCAGTATTGCCCACAGATTTTGGTGATATTATATATTATAGCTAGCCCTTCCCCTTTAAAAAAAACTTTTTCTGGTGACTGAGTGAAAGTTTACAAAATAAGTCATTAGTTTGACACTCAACAATTCTTGCTCATTGTGTTTCATATAATTTATTGCAAACCCTTACTCCCTATAGGGTCACTTCCTCCTTGTTTCCTCTTTCTTTCCTAACGCTCCTAAACGTTGCCTTTGTGTAAACACTGTCCTTTCGATCATAAATCATTGATTGCTCTAAGGTATGTTTACTGCACTAGTGTTACTGTCTTGGGGGTTCCACTGTTTTGTTTTGTTTTTCCCCGACTTGAAAGATGGCCTTTTTATGCTTTTGAGTTGTGTCCCATATTTTTCTCCTACTTTATGTTGAACCTTCTAATTGGATCACTTGCAGAGTAGTTGGTGGTGGTAGCCAGGTAGCATCTAGTTCCTCTGGTCTTAGGGGCAGCGGAGCCTGATAAGCTCCATTAGCCCTTTGAACTGATTTCCTAGACTTTTATTACTCTTCTTTCCTCCTGGCTGCTCATGAGTTTTTAATGTCACTTTTTTGCTTTATAAAGCTATGTTTGTCTTGGATATGCTTGCTTTGTCTCAATGTGAAAAATGTTTTGTTTTTTTTTAATTTTTTATTGTGGATGCTGCTCATTTCCCCAGAATTATATATTGAAGTGTTTCTTTGTATATTTGAAATAGAGAAATAGGGGTTCCTTGCCATAAACAAATTAAATTCATCTGCTTAAGGGATTAATTTTGATTTGTGTAGTGGTGAACGCTTTGGGCTGTTAGCCATGTGGTCAGCAGTTTGAAACCACCAAGCCATTTCTTGGGAGAAAAATTAGGCTTTCTATTCTCATGGGATAGAGGGACAATTCTACCCTGACCTACAGAGTCACCCTGAGTTGGAATTAACTCATTGGTAGCAAGTTTGAGTTTTGAGATCTGGTAACAGTGTTATTATGTCAACCTGAACTTCTCTGTAGAAGGCATTGCAATTATTTCAAACTATCGCAATATTAAGTCCTGTGTTTTTAAAAAATTACATCATTTTATTGGGGGCTTGTACAACTCTTATCACAAACATCCATTGTGTCAAGTACTTTTTTACATTTGTTTCCTTCATTATTCTCAAAACATTTGCTTTCTACTTGAATCCCTGGTATCAGCTCATTTTTCCCTCCTTCCTGCACCCCCCTCCCCAATGAACCCTTGAAAACTTACAAGTTACTGTTATTTTGTCATGTCTTACACTATCCGTCATTTCACTTCACCCACTTCTCCATTGTATGTACTCCAGGGAGGAAGTTGTATGTAGATCCTTGTAATCTGTTCCCCCTTTGTCCTTCATCTCCCCTCAACCCTCCTGGTATTACCATTTTCACCACTGGTCCAGAGGGGTTCATCTGACCTGGATTCCCTAGGTTTCCAGTTCATTCTCTGGTTCAGCCGGATTTCTAAGGTAGAATTGGGATCATGATGGTGGGGGGTGGGGGGTGGGAGCAAACTAGAGGAAAGTTGTGTCATCGATGCTGTACTGCACCCTGACTGTCTCCTCTCCTCCCTGTGACCCTTT
Organism: Nesogale talazaci; assembly: GCA_004026705.1. Classification (NCBI taxonomy): domain Eukaryota; kingdom Metazoa; phylum Chordata; class Mammalia; order Afrosoricida; family Tenrecidae; genus Nesogale; species Nesogale talazaci. Next base: position 3,685 of record PVJH01039652.1, on the reverse strand, counting down.
TGTGAGGGGATATCTAGTTGCCTACAGGTGGGCCTTGGGTCCTCACTTCACATTCCCTCTCATTCATAATAATACGATTTTTTTGTTCTTTGATGCTTGGTATCTGATCCCTTCAACACCTCGTGATCACACAGGCTGGTGTGCTTCTTCTATACGGACTTTGTTATTTCTCAGATAGTTGCCGTTTATCTTCAAGTCTTTAAGATACTATATCTTTTGATAGTCGGACACCATCAGCTTTCTTCACCATACTTGCTTATGCACCTGCTTTGTCTTCAGCGATGGTGTCTGGAAGGTGAGCATCTCAGCCTGCCAGATTATTAGAACAAACTGTTCTTGTGTTGAGGGAGTACTTGAGTAGGGCCCCCTGTCCATCTGTTTCCTTAACTAAACCTATAAATATATGTACATAAATCTATTTCCCCCTCATATATAAATATATTTGCATATATTTGCATGCCTGTATTTATATCTCTATAAATGTCCTTTGCCTCCTAGTTCTTTCCTCTATTTCTTTTTACTTTCCTCTTGTTCCACTATCATGTTCAGATTTCATTTGAGTTTCAGGAATTCCTCTGGGCTGCATTGCCTTTGATCCAGCCCTGCCAGATCTCCTACACCCTTCTCACCAATGATTTTTGGTCACTTGTTCCCCTGTCCCTGGGTTTTTTTAACACCCACTCTTTTTTCCTGTCTTCCCCCCTCCCATATCACCCCCACTCCACCTGTCACCCATTGTTCCCTTTTCCGGCTTGTTTATCTTGCCTGTCCCGTCCAGATAGACATACAGTGATAATACAAGACCTAGCACATCCAAAGAAACAATAGAAAATAAAACAATAGCTATAACAACAGCAACACCAAAAAGGCAACAGCAACTATAAACCCTATAAATGGTTCAAGGTCAACTTGTCCTTCTGGATGTTTTCCAGTTGAATCTGATGGGGTGCCACACCCTGCCCCACAGTCTGTTTTTGGTATTCCATGGGGATTTCATTGCTCTGCTCTACTTCCTGCTCTGTTGCACGCCCGGGGGTCTTTTAAATCCTGTTTTTAATTGCGAGAGTGAACAAGAGTCTTTTATTTTAAACTGGATACTTTTTTAGTTTGTTTTGTGATTTTTTTCATCCTTAATTTTAGCAAGGTAAATAAAGTAGTCAAATTTTACTTTAAGACCAGAGATTGTCAACTAGGGACTTGTACGATATTAAAATAAATTTTAAACATTCCATCATATCAAAATAGATTTTATTAAAGACCTAGTGTTTTTAATAGACCTAGTGTTTTATTAAAGACCTAGTGTTTTAATGGTGGTTCCTGAACCACCATTGAGCCTGGGATCTTACATGGCAGAATTGTCTGTTAGATGTGACACCCATTATTCACTTAAACTCTGGACACCGTCTCAGCAGCCTTCACCAGTTTAATATTCTGTAATTATTTCTTAGCGTTTGGGTTGCAACTTTGTCAGTAATGAGTCTGTTTCTTGATATATACCTATTTGAATGGAATTATCTTGGGATGGGGAGAGGGGTATTTTTATTTGCTTAGGCTCTCACTTCAAATTTTCTCATTAAAAAATATTTTAGACAAGCACTATTTTCCTTTTGTTTATTCAAATGAGAGGTATTATGTTTTATGTCTATAAGATAAATGGCTGAGCCCTGGTGGCGTAGTGGTTGTGTGTGGGACTGCGCCCCACAGGGTTGATGGTTCAAATCTAGTAGCAGCTCTCCAGGAGCAAGGCTGGGTCTCCTACTCTCACCAGGGCAGTGGTGCCCATTAAAAAAAAAAAAAAAAGGATAAATGAAAGGGAGAAAGCCATCATTATCAATTTAACTTTGAAATAAACTTTCAATAATTTAAAATCCAAACAGTTAAACTGTCTGAAAGCAGTCACCTCAGAAGCCACTTACTCTGAAAGCATTGCTCAGAAACTTGACTGGGGACAGAGAGGAGGGTATAGTTCTTTTGTGTATTCTCAAGAATGTCAGATTTTTATCCTTTGAGAATAACTACAATTCAGTGAAATCTGAAGAGAATATATAGGTTGACAAATAAATAGAATGTAACTTTTTTTTTTTTGGAAGCAACAAAGCCCTTTAGTTCAAAGTATTTGGGTGAAACTCTGGATAAAACCAGGTTCCATTTGTTCCAAAGTAAGTTTTCCATGAAATAAGTACTATAAATGTACTTTACCTTCTTCCCAAAGAATATTAAATATGGTACATTGAATTAATGGGAAAAACAAAGTCAAAGTAATAAAGACAAATTCCACCAGAGAGAAGAAAATTGAAACACCCTCCTGTTTTCATCCCATAAAATTTAAGGAATATCTTCCAAGTTCAGAATAATTTGTAGTAAAGGCAGAAGAAAGCAGGGATTGGTTTCATAAAATTATGTTCTCAGCTCTATAGAAATTACTCAAGGTCCTAGCTCACAAAGTTCCAAAATAAATGAAACAAATAGAGATACCAGGAAAATTACTGCCTATCAGGTATAGAGAATCAAGGGGAAAAAATTGCTCTAATCGTAGACTCCAGTTGCACCAGTTTGAAATCTCTTGGCTTAAAACTTATTTTTGAAACCTACCGAAGCACACTTGGAATGGACGAATTGCATGGAATATGAGATATATCTCAACAAAGCTATAAAAAACAAGCAAACAATGAGACCCTCATGGAGAAATTTTTCCACAGCAGGAGCATTGATTCAAGCGATGAAAAACATTAACTTAGGGGAAACATAAATTTTTTTTGGGGGGGGGGCATCACTGCCCTCTGGTGGTGGGAGTAGGAGGCCCAGCCTTGCTGCTGGATTTGAACCTCCAACCCAGTGGGCCGCAGTCCCGTGCACAACCACTACACCACCGGGGCTCAGCCCGGGAAACAAATTTTAAAAAGGTTTTTTAGAAAAGAATCTATATAAGCAGCCATCTAGCAGAGAAGCAACAAAGCTGGTGGCATCATGAGGTATAGCTGGGACGGGTAACAAGACATCATATGATCCATAACAACCAGACAAACAGATGTTGAGAATAAGGGGAGTCGGAGCAGAGACCCAAAGCCCATCTGTAGACACTAGACAATGAGACACCCCTGACAGAGGGGTTGCAGGGAAGGGATGAGGCAACCAGGACACAATAAAGCACCGATGAAACACACAATAGTCCTCTGGTTCCTTAAGGCTTCCTCACGTCCCACTATCATGACCCCAGTGTTGCCTCTCACTTCGGACTAGACCAGATCATATGCACAGGTAAGTTTTAAGAGCTGGAGCTCACAGCACAAAGAATCCAGAAACAGGAATGAGAATAGCGAAACCTGAAGGGTGGGGGAGAGGTGGGGAGAGGAGGGAAGGAAGAGGGAACCAATAACATTGTACAACACATCACCACACATACCTACCTCCTCTATGGGGATGAACAACAGAAACTATGGGGGAAGGAAGACCAGTTGGTGTAAGATATGAAAATAATAATTTGCACTTTATCAAAAGGTCACGGGGGAGGGAGGAGAGAAAAAAGAGGAGCTGCTAGCAAGGGCTCTATAGAAAGTAAATGTCTACCACTTGGAAGAAGCACACCAGTCGGTGTGATCACAGGTGTTGATGGGATCAGGGAGCAGGCAGCAAGAACAAAAAGTCATATCGTGATGAGGGAGAGTACGGAGCGGAAATTCAAAGC
>PVJH01039651.1:0-16264 GCA_004026705.1 Nesogale talazaci | reverse complement strand
CAACCCCGGGTAGATTAGTGCCCTTTTCCCTCTGCTATCCTTTCCTTTTTGAACTCCCTTTTATCTCCCTATCCCCTCTACCGTCTCATCTTTCTCCCATTACTGTGTTGCATCCAACATGTACCTCCCTGGGTTTAGTCCTCCCTCCTCCCCTTACCCTACTTCTTGGACCAATTGTTATGGTACAGAAGTTTTCTCTTTTATACTCACCATACTGTTTCTATTTACCTCAGGCGGCTCATGCAGTATTTCTCCTTTTGTGATTGACTAACTTCGCTTAGCATATTTTCCTCCAGTTCTTCCCACGCAGAGATGTGTTTCATGTGCTCATCCAAGCTTTTGAGTCAGGCATAGTATTCCATTGTGTGTATGTGCCAGAGTTTGCTAATCCATTCATCTACTGATGGAAATTTAGCTTGCTTCCACATCTTTGCGATTATGAATTGTGCTGCAATAAACATTGGCGTGCATACCACTGGCTGTGGTTTATTTCTTGCCTCTTCTGGGTATATATCCAATAGTGGTATAGCTGGATCCAACTTCCATTTTTATTAAATATCACCAGGCTGCTTTCCACAGTGGCTGTACATATCTACACAACTACCAGCAATGCAGAAGTGTTCCTATTTCGCCACATCCCTCCAACATTTGTTCCACTCCAATTTTCTGATCTGGATTAGCCTTAAGGGTGTTAGATGATATCTTATGGTTGTTTTGATTTGCATTTCTCTGATGGCTAGTGAGCAGGAGCATTTTCTCATATGTTCACTGGCCATAAGGACCTCCTCTCTAGTGAAACTTCTTTTCAGTTCTTTTTCCCATTTCTTCATATGGTTATCTGTTTTCAACTTCTTGCTTGAGATGTCTATCCTACCCAGGACACTTTATAAGTTCAATGTTATCCCGATCCAAATACCAACAACCTTCTTCAGAGAACTAGAAAAATTGACCACCAACTTCATATGGAGAGGGAAAAAGCCCAGAATTAGCAGGGATATCCTCAAGGATAAGAACACAGTCAGAGGGTTGGCTTTACCTGACTTTCACACTTACTACAAAGCCACAGTGGTCAAAACAGCATGGTACTGGCACAATGACAGGTATATAGATCAATGGAAAAGAATAGAAAACCCAGAAATAAAACCACTAGCATATAGACAACTGATTTTTGACAAGGGCCCCAAAAACATCAAGTGGGAGGGTGATGCTCTATTTAACAAATGGTGTTGGAGACAATGGAAATCTACATGTAGAAAAATAAAACAGGATCTCTACCTCACCCCATGCACAAGAACAAACTCGAGGTGGATCACGGACCTGGAAGTAAAACCACAAACTATCAGGACCATTAGCAAGAGATTCGGGGAAAATCTAAGAACCTTGACCCAGGGAATACAAAGGCTAACTGCAACAGGACAGGGTACACATTCAGGGGAACCTGAAATTGACAAATGGGACTTATTTAGAATGAAACACATGTGTACATCAAAGGGTTTTACCAAGAGGGTACCAGGCAACTCACAGACTAGGAGAGGATTTTTAGCAACAGTACAACAGACAAAGGGCTTGTAACAAAAATCTATGCAATTTTTAAAACTACTTTCTTTGATACTTCTAGTTTCCCTTATTTTCTCCCCCCTCAACACAGCAATCCAAGGAAGACAAATTCTTTCTCTAACAATGATGGTTTTTAAATCAATGAGTAGAAAGCCCTGGGGCACCAGAAAAATGCAGAAGTCAGAAAACTTTATTATGCATTATTTTATCCTCCTGTATTATTGCTAATATATATCATCAATGTCCAAGGAGGGGATATAGTAAGCAAACTTGTGGAATTTTTGATCACTTTAACACAGAACAGCTAATTAGAAAGAACTCACAGCAGTGGCTTGGGGAATATTGCTGTAGAAACAATAATATCAGATGGACTACTAATATTTGTGGTGGGTCAGCATGACATGTAGCAATTGTTTTTAAACATTTGCACATTAGATTAATCTGGAACACAGTTTAAAAACTCAAATTTCTGCTTTGCAACTCTATAGATTCAGAATCAGTAAGATTTAACTGTGCATGTGCATACATAGTGGTGCAAATATTTGCATAGGGAAGCAAGTATAATTTCACATATAGTATATGTAACATGTTAGTATATAGAGTAGGCTTCAAAAATGTCATAAGAAAATGAAATGAAAATAATAAAATTTTTATCCAGTTTTCAGAAACCCCCTGTGTGTGTGTGTGTGTGTGTATTTGTCTATCCGATCCGTGCCACTGAGTCGAGTCTGACTGACAGCAAGTGTGTGGGGCAAGCTAGAACTTCCCTTGTGGTTTTAGCAAGACTGTCATTCTTTAAAGGATTAGAAAGCCTCTTCTCTCTTCCTCGGGGTGCCTGGTGGTTTCTAACTACTGACCTTGTGGTTTGCAGTCCCATATGTAACCAATGTACCCCCAGGGCTCATTATAGACACACACACACACACACACACACACACACACAAACACACCATATTTGTTCACAAGTAACATGACTGTTTGTTTCCCCTACTCAAGAAGGTATTTTTACTAGCATAATAGTGGCATATGTAAAATTTACATATTGTGATCCAGTTTGGGAAAAATACTTCTAAGAAGGAGGAAATGGCAATTGAAAATGAAAGCTATTGGGCTGAGCCCCGGTGGCGTAGTGGTTGTGCGTGGGACTGTGGCCCACTGGGATGGAGGTTCTATTCCAGCAGTGGGGCTGGGCCTCCTACTCCCACCACCAGAGAGCAGTGATGCGCCCCCCCCCCCAAAAAAAAGAAAGAAAATGAAAGCTATTATTTTGCACACTCATAAACACAATTGTATCTTTATACATGATTAGGAAGGATTCTATAACTTTATGATTTTGTTGTTTTTAGTTCATATATGTTCCTAGGTTTGGGCCCTCATATTTATCTTTTGCTTCAATGAAACAGGAAGATCTAATGGGCTGACATGAGAAATGAACATTTTCTCTGAGTGACATAAAACTCTAATAATTGTTTTCTAAAGAGCAGTCTTTGTTATGGAAAACACTAAATAATTTTCAAAAAAAGCCAAAGAGTTTCAGTTTGCTCACTTTGTTTTGTTGGTGTGTTTTTGTTTTCTTTACAAAAATAGAACCTAACAAAATTGAAACGGGTAGACTCATATTCCCTTAAAAATAATCTTCTACTTAATCTATGATCTCTGCTATGTCTAGTTGACTTTAAATAGGTTTAACTTTCATTTTATGATGGGGCATATTTTCCTGCTCTTTGAATGCCTGTTGAGATTGTGTAATGTAGACCAAATAATATAAGGTTTGCTTCCTTATGGCGCGGGTGTCGGGGAGACTGGGGAGTTCCCTTTAGTTAGACCTAATTTACTCTCCTGTTGAAGTAATGCACTTACGCTATTTCACTCTTACTTGCTAAACCTTGAAAAGTTGTAGTGATGTAAAATCCAGAGCTTGTAGCTATATAAGAATGAGAAATTTGTTCTTCCCTTTTGGGCTGTTTCTTTGCCAAACTGTGGATAGTTTCTACATACAAATGTGCTGACCAAAGATCAGTTAAAAGTCCAGATGGGACTCTCTTTGTATTATAGCAGTGCTTTTCCTATGACTTTCTCTTTTGTTGTACTCTGACTACAAACAGCAATAGCCTTGACCTTCTTGACTCTGAGTTGTATTTCAGAGAGATCGGCAGATTTCACCTGGGTTCTCCCATTGTGAGATGTCTTCTGAAGTCTCACTTCAGGCAGTAAGCTGTAGAAAGCTTAGAGTTCAACTAAATTGCTTCCCATCTCTCAAGAATAATATCTGACCACTGTTATTTCTCTCTCCCACTTTCTCTCTTCTTTTTGAATTATTTTGCGGTTTTTTTAAAGTGAAAGGGTAAAGTTAACATCGCTTACTCTTGAGAGTTAGAAATAGAGACCCTTATTTTTTTCAAACAATATATTGCCAATATTTCAATTAATGCTCTGTAATATTTCTTTTCCAGTAAAGTGTTTCACGACCTAAGACATGGTGTAGATGCATAAAACAGTCATTATAGAAGCGCTATGGAACTCACATGCGAGCAGCAGTAGAGAGTGCACAGTGCATTCCATAGCATGAATGTACCAGAGCTTGTTTCTGAATTCATCTATGATTGGAGGTCTTGGCTTGTTCCTTGTTTTTGCTTTTGTGGAAATTGCTGCAATATACATAGGGGTGTACATGTGTCTGCTCATGTTATAGTTTTAATTTCTTTAGGTTATATACACAGTAGAGAGATTGCTGAATCATATGATACTCATGTGCATTTTTTTATGGACGTGCCATACTGATTTCCAAAATGGCTGTGCAATTCTACTGTCTCATCAGCAGTGTAAAAATGTTCCTGTTTTACATCATTCTCTACAGAATATGCTTTCTCTTTTACTGATTTTTTTAAAAAGCGCCTGAGGTGATAGCTCATTATTGTTTTAATTTATATTTCTCTTATTGATAACAAATGTGAACTTTCTTCATATGGATGTTGACAGCTTGTAGGTCAGTGGTTCTCAACCTATTACCTTGGCTCTTTAATATGTTTCCTAATGTGGTGGAGACTACCAACCATAAAATTATTTTTGTTGCTACTTCATAACTGTCATTTTGCTACTGTTATGAATGGAATGACATCTGTGCAAGGATTGTTCCACCTCCAAGGGGGTCGCGACCCACAGGTTGAGAATCACTGTAGGCCATCTTTCAGTTGAGGAACACATGGCATCTGTAACATGCTTAAAAGCCAGGATATTCCTTTCAACCTGTGCCTGACCCAAGCCTTGGGATTTTTAGTTAGCTCATATACATGTGAAAATTTGACATTCAATGGTAAAATCAAAGAAGAATCCATATATTGCGACCCCTTTGGGAGCCAAAAGACCCTTTCACAGGGATTTCCTGTTTCATAACAGTAGCAAACCGACAGATATGTAGAATTTTATGGTTGGGGGGTGGGGGGGTCACCACAACATGAGGAACTGTGTTAAAGAGTCATGGCATCAGGAAGGTTGAAAAACCACTGTCTCAGAAGAACTACAGCTAGAATGATACTACGAGGTAAAGACGGCAACTCTTCATCTCATGTCTCCAGGAGACACCAGCTGGTTGGTAAAGTAGCACCGCAGAAAAAGTAGATTTAAAGTTGGATTGACACAGTGGCTGCAACAGTGCGCTCAAACAAGAATAGTTATAAAGTGGGTGCAGGACCAAGTGATAGTTCATTTTTTTTTAACAGGGACATTATGAGTCAGAACTGTCACAAGGACACAAAGCAACAATAATAATTTGCTAAGTAAATAAGTATATGCACCATGTATGTATTTACTTTATGTATACATGTGTGCATTTACTTTTGCATATATTTTTACTTTAAATATGTGTGTTTGAATAGGTTTTTGTGAGTGCAAGTATGCCATGAAATTGTTGGGTACCATCAAGTCATAACAAACTCGTAGGGACTGTATGTAAAACAGAACAAAACATTACCCTGTTTTGTACTATTCTCACGACTATTACGTTTGAGACATGGTACCAATTCATCACATGGAGGAGTTCCTCGTTTTCTATTGCATTCTACTTCCTCGAGCATGGGCCTCTTTTCTAGGCACTTATCTCTCCTGATAACATGTCCAAAGAACATGAGATGAAGTCTCGCCATCTTGACTTCTATGGAGCACTCCGGCCACATTTCTTCCAAGATAGTTTTTTTTTTTTTCTGCTTGTCTAACCATCCATGGAGCATTCTCTGCTCTTTGCCAACACAATAAAGCAAATACTGCACCCTTATGCTGCACCCTTCCTTATGTTCATAGACATATAGGATGCACCTTTCCTTACATTCATACACATATGGGGTGCCTAATGTTCATATACATATGGGATGATGGAAAATACCAAGACTATGCCAGGGGAAGCTTTAGTTCTGTAAGTGATATCTTTCCTCTTTAATACTTTAAAGAAGTTTTGTATAACTTATGTGCCTGATGCAATACATTTTTTGATATCTCGACTAGTGCTTCTATAAACACATACCGTGGATATAAGAAAAAGGGAACCATTGACAATTTCAATCTTTTAAAAATTTTTTGCCATGTGTTAAGTTGTCATCTCTTGGCTCCATTGTGGGTTTTGTTTGCTTATCTTTGCACTGAGTTGAAATTCATATGGAAACAACAGTCCTTGATGTTCATCACCAAGTCCTTATATCCTCTTTTTTTCAGCAGGTAGGGTTTTGCCAACTGCCTAGATGGTTCCTTGGGCTCATGGAGGGTGAGCATCACACAATGCCAGGTTGTTAGAACAAAGTGATCTTGCATTGAGGGAGAACTTGGGCAAAGACCCAAAGTCCATCAACTGGGACACAATATGAGTCAGAATTTTATCTATGGTACTAGGCTATGACTTAAGCATCTAAGAAATGTATTGAAGGATAGAATACATGAATTGACTTGTTTTCAGAAGACAACTGCTACAACATAAAATTGATGCAGAGGGAGATAAGCACAATTTATTTATTTCACAGAATATTTTCTTCATCAGATTAAATCCTTGACAATCTTGAGCAATGTAATTGAAAAAATAGTAAGGTTAAGAATGGCTTTGTATAACTTGTCAATATTCTGGCACAAAAGAACATTTTTGATTTTCTTCAAAGAAGAATATTTTAAATCTTTTTAACAACAATATGAGAATAGCTACTTACTTAACATTGCTTTAATTAATTCACAATTAGTGTTATTTTGGAAGATCTACTTAGTAAGGCTTATTGTGAAAGGCTAATATGAAGTAAATGCTAGCCTATTGTGAATAAGCTACCCACCATTCTGATTCTTCCTCTGCAATATACTATTTTAACTAGGGAAGTGTATTTTTTCATAGTTATCCAACATAACATTTTATGACTAAAGGGAAGGAGGCATACTTTAAGAAGTGATCCCCTCCCTTGGATTTCTAATAAATGTTTAGTTTTAGAGGTTAGGACATGGCTTAAGTGTTCATTCAGACCTTTTCCAAAGTTGTGTGTGTGATCTGAATATGGAAGGCATAGTGAGATTGGCAGTTCTTCACTTGAGGAACATGGTGATTATTTTAAAATGTGTCCAGAAATTTGATTGATATCAGCATTTCACATGATTTTTTTTTATACCAGAGCACAAGGTGAACTGAAAATTTATATAAGTATTATAAAGTAAATGTTTCCTAAATTTTGAAAGCTTTAAGATGAAGTTATTTCAAAATATACATTTCACTAAGTAGCTAAATTTTCTAAACTGCATATTCAATTTTTCAATTTTGAATTTAATACAAATAGTATTTTATGATGTGTAAATCAATTAATGATATTAAAATACAGTGATATCTATGTAGAGAAATATTCTTGGAAATAATAGACTCCAAAAAGTTAATATTGAATATCTATCCTATGAAAATAACTTTCTTTACTAAATAATTTATTCTGAGTGAAATAAAGGCAAAAAATTCTTTCCAATGTAGACTGGTTCATTTTATAGGTAAGCATGAGTTCTTTTATAGTACTTTGATAATGACAATATTGTGTTTATAAAGTGCTGACTTTTGCAACTTTTGAATGTTAAATCTCTCTAATCCAGTACAGATATTACTTACAACTAAAAACTTATATCTTACATAATAAAATGTATATTCTTTTGGCAGAGGTATGGAAATGCACATTCAAGTATGAATTTACAGAGTGTATAAAAGTATAAAATTATGAAATAGAACATGTTCATTGATTTTCAGAATCACAGACAACAAAAAGTACAGAGGAATATTGATGGTGCCCAGTTATCAAAAGATGTAGCATCTGGGGCCTTTAAGGCCTGAAGGTAGATAAGCATCTAGCTTAGAAGCAACAAAACCCACATGGAAGAAGCACACCAGGCCATGTGACCAAGAGGCATCAAAGGAATCAGGTATCACACATCAAAGAATAAAAATGATATCATTATAATTGAGGGGGAATGCAGATTGGGGACCCAAGGTCCATCTGCAGAGGAAGTGACATCCCCTTACAGAAGGGTCGTGGGGAGGTGACAACCCAGTTAGGACACAGTGTAGCAATGAGTAAATATACATCTTTCCTCTAGTGCTAAATTGTTTTCTCCCTCCCATTATCATGATCTGAATTCTACCTTACAGATCCGCTTGGACCAGAGGATGTACAGTGGTACAGATGGGAACCAGAAACATGGGGTATCCAGGACAGATGATCCATTTAGGACCAATGGGGAAAGTGGCGGCGCTGGGAGGATGGAGTGAGGGTGGAGTAGAAAGGAGGAACTGATTATAAAGATCTACATATAAATGCCTTCCTGTGTACAGACAACAGGAAAGTGGGCAAAGGAAGGACTCAGGCAGTGTTTGAGAAGACAAGATTATAATAGTTTATAAATTATCACGGGTCCATGTGGGAGGGCGGGGAGGGAATGGGTGGAAAAAGGAGGGCCCAATACCAGGGGCATAAGTGGAAAGAAAATGCTTTGAGAATGATGATGACATCAAAGGTACAAATATGTGCTGCATGCCATTGATATGTGAATGGATTGTGCTAAGAGTTGAATGCTCCCCAATAAAATGACTTTAAAAAAAGAGAAAAGTATTTTAAAATAGATTGTAAAGGAGGTTATAGTTGAATCATAGTACAATGCATTCTGATAAAATTCCAGGGTACAAGTTGACAAAATCAAATAAGCTAAACTGAACTAAACAATAAGCCCATTGCCATTGAATTGATTTCAATTCATGGCAACCCTACAAAGATTTTTTTAATCTATAAAGCTTTATGAGAGCAGATAGTCTCATCTTCTGAGACGTAGCTGCTGAGAATCAAGGCTAGTACACCAATGATTACCCAACAGAGCAGGAAAATATAAGCCCATATGAAATGGAAAGTGCACTGCACTGACTCTGTCTTCCCTGCCTCCATCCTGAATAAATACTCCTGGCTCTTGCTGATAATGCCATTTGGCATCCTGCTCCCCACAGAGTAAATTTTAATCATAGCTGGATGGCACTCCAGTGACACCTGTTCACAATTACTCACAGGTGAACTCTAATTCTATCACTGTCTTCCCCAACCTTCTCACCAGAACCATGCAGGAAAAGTTTGGAGAGAAAGACTTTGGCTACAAGAGCCACATTAAATATTTCACTGTCCCTGCATATTGATCCCTATCCAGTTTCCACATAAGTCAGGGAATTGTTTTGGAAATCCTGCTCTATAAAATATACCTATATTTTCTTAGAATACCCATAGTCTTTGCATAGAAATAAAACACAAGTAAATATATTGAGGGTAGTTGATTTTTTCAGCCAAGGTTGATGTGACATCCATAATGATGCTCTATGTTGAATTGGGTTTGAATTTCTGGTAGCTCCCTGTTAATGTACTGCTTCAACAATGTTTAAATAAATGTATAAATATACCTTTGGCAAATGTTTACTTGCATGTGGTATTAATATATGACTTAAGATATTCTGAATTCTAATTGGTCAACTCTCTTTGAAAGAGGAACAAATAAGGTTGTCTTTATATCAGTTGGTCATATAACTATCTCCTAATTGTCTTGATATACACTAGTGAGTGGTTCCTTTGCTGTATCAGCTTATTGAAACATTAAATTTTCTGCTAATTTTGAAGCTTTGTCTCTAATGTTTTCATTGCAGCTTACTGTAACTTTACTTCCTTAGATAGAATATGTTCTTAATTATATGTTACTTCTTGAAATGTTTGAGCACATACCAATTGTGCGTGTGTGAGTGGTGATTTAGTGTATTATTTCCATCTTCTTTTGTTTTGTTTTGTTTTGTTTTGTTTTGTTTTGTATTTGGGCATCACTGCCCTCTGGTGGTCATGGGAGTTACCCAGTCTTGCTCCTGGAGAACTGCTGCCAGATTTGATCCGCCACGCCCATGGGCCACAGTCCCTCACTCAAACACTACATCACCGGAGCTCAGCCCCTTCAATCTTCTTTTGATCTTTCCTGCACATTTAAGAATTTCCCCATTTCAAAGACAACAAGAAACAAAACATCAGCAAAATACTACCACCCAACTGCCAATAATTTCATGAAAATAACCTGCCAATAATTTCATGATAGGGCAGAATAGAAATTTTCCTTGGAGATTCTGAGGGTGTAAATTTTTATGGGACCAAAGACTTTTATTTTCCTCTGTTGGAATAGCTTATGGGTTCAAACTGCTCTCCTTGTAATTAGCAGACCAGCTTGTCCCTCACCGTACCAGTGGCCTCCTCATTTTGCCCATAGAATTCTTCCAAACTGCACTGTGAGGTTGGCATTTTTTATATCTTGAGATATACTGAGCATGTCCATCCTTGATGGAATCTTAACTTCAGGTCTCCACAGCATGTTTGTCATGCAATGGTGATTTGTGGGTTGCTGGGTCAATGTTATTTCAAATGCTAGCAGTATCACTCAAAGTCATCAGGTTTCAACAGAGCTTCCAGACTGAGGACAGACTTCAAAAAGGGAATCAGCTGTTCTCTGCAGAGGAAGGAGCCACTGGAAACCATGTGCAAGGCATCCAACAGTTTTAGATACTGACGACCTCAGGAAGGGAAGCAGGCCATTGCTAGAGGTAGTGCCTAATGAGCCTCTCCAGATAGAAGGCACTACGAGTGATCAGGAGGTGCAATCTCAAAGTGGAGTTATCCTTGGTGAGGTGAATGGAGTAGAGACTGTGAAAGCGAAGCTTTTGGGATCTGCATCTGCTAGCTCGGCATAATTCAAAATGAGAAGGAGCAACTGCAAAAATCCACTAAAAATTCGAACAGGAATATATTAAGTGTGAATTGAGGAAAATATAAAATCATCAAAAAGGAAATAGATAAAACATATTATTGACATGCAAGGACTTAGTTGAAACAGACTGGCATTCTCCATTTGAATCGTAGTGTTTACTATGCTTGGAATGACACAATCAAGAGGAATGGAATTGCATCCATTGTCTAAAGTACATTTCACGATCTATCTTGAAGGACAATGTTGTCTGATACAGGATTTTGTCTATCCCCTGCCTTCAAGGAGATCTAATCAATTCAATTATTATTAAAATATATGAATTAACTACAAAAGTGGGTGATGAAGAGATCTATTAAAGAATTTCACCAGTTTTGTCTGTCTGAAATTTATCAAACATTTAATGGAGATGCTTTAATAATTATTGATGGTTGGAATGCAGAAGTGGAAACAAAAAAGAAGGAACAGTAGTTGAAAATTATAGCATTGCTCATAGAAACAAAACTTGAGATTGTATGACCGAATTTTGCAAGACTTGTTCTTGGCAAATACTTTTTCACCCACATAAATGAGGGCTATACAGATATGTGTCTCTCAATTGATTATACAGAAGGGAAATGAACTAAATCTGTGGGGAGAAAGGAGATCTTGTGCATACTAGATACACTTTGGGCTGCTAACTGTGAGATGAGCAATTTTCAAACACCACCTGCTCTTTGAGCGAAAAATTGGACTTTTACTCCTGTACAGAGTTGCAATCTTGGAAACTAACAGGTGAAGTTACACCTGTCTTATATGATTGTTTCGAATCAGCTTCAACAGGGGTGTGTGGGAAGAGACAATGGATAAGTTCAGTATGAGCAGCTAAAACCACACCAGATCATCAATTTCTCATATGTAAGTTCAGGGTGAGCTGAGGAACATTAAAATAAGTCTCAAATTAAAAAGGGACCAGTTCTATCCCGACTGAAATTTGAGAACATCATAAGAACTGATTTGCTGCATTTACATTAGGAGAGAAAACCTGATGAGTTTGGAGAGAACAGTGAGAACATCATTCATGAAGAAAGCAAAAGACCATTACAAATATTATAATGACATACACACAGACCTAGAGTTTGAAAACCAAAGCATAGAACATGCTCAGTATATCTTATACTGAAATAGCTCAAGAAAAACGTGAAGCCTAGATTTGCAACATTAAAAGATTCTGATACTCAAGTTTTTAATGATATAGGGGACAAAAAGGGTTTCCAAAATTTAAGAGAAATAGTTGTCACATATTTCTCTAACTATAGTCCCATATACAGAGTAAATCAAAACAAAACAAAACAAAAAACAGAATAAGAGCAGAGTTCAACATATGGAATGAGTTATGGGGCTAACGTCAATTTTAAACCTTACTATCATGTGTTTCCTGATTCAAAGGTTTTATATAAACTCTTTTATTACCTGCAGTTTATAAATGCTTTGAAAGCAGAATTCTGATGTGAAAGGAGTTACCTCAAACAATGGTTCAGAATCTATACAGATCTTAATAATAAATGAAGATATATAAATTTTAACAATGAATGGAGAATGTCAAGATTTTATCACAAAGCCTAATTATTTTGACTTTTCAGAGTAGCCCATATAATTTCCTTTTGTTAACGCTGAGAATGTTTCTATTCCATCTCTATAATAGTTCACTGAATGAGCAATGAAAATATTCTAAAACTGATAATCAAGTATATTGTGCTACTTGTAGTAAAAGATAATACTAATAAATATTGTGATAATTTAATACTTTAGATAAAAATGCTTCTTACAATGGCTTTGTCATATATATATAGAAGTTCTCTTAGGGGGGCATTCAATTTTCAAAATTTGTTTGTCTAATACATTTCCATAATATCCCTCTTCTATAGTTAAATGTGCTTATGTGTAGAATCAGTTAATATATTATTAATTGGGTCTGCAGGTATGCACAGCCTACTGGATAAATGTCTGCATATAATATTTTATTTTGAAGTATGTTTTTACTTAAAAATTGGTCTGGGACTGAGCCCCGATGGTGTAGTGGTTGTGCGTGTAACTGGGGCCCACTGTATTGTGGTTCAAATCCAGCAGCAGCTCTCCAGGAGCAAGTCTGGGCCACCTATTCCCACCAGAGGGCAGTGATATCCCTCCCAAATAAAAACACATACAAATTGGTCCGGAAGGAAAAGTACAAAGAAGAAAGGGAGAGAGGAGCGAAAGAGAGAGAGAAATTGAAAAAAGATGGGTCTCAAAAAACTCCTTTTCGTGGAGTCAGTTCTGACTCCTGTTGACCCCGTTAGTCTTAATTAGGTCTCTCAGTCTCCTGCCACTGACTCCATGCAACTCCTAAAAACCCTATCAGACCGGCTAGCCCAGGCGTTGTGAGTTTCTGAGCCAGTAACTCGAGAGAAGTAGGGAGGGAGGAAAAATTATACACGTAAAATTATCTCAGAGAGTAAATAGCCCCTTTTCCAAAGAAAAACAGATACAAGGGCAAATTTGATGACGACAAGCAAATCCTTTCTCCCTTTCTGAATTTAGTGCGCTACAGCATTAGCGATGCCATCCATAGTACGATTAACAAGAGCTTTCATCTCTTGAGGGTGTTGATGCTTCTTTCTTATTTTGCTTTTGATTGTGCTGCGTTATTTGTTGTTACAAATCTATGCTTATATATAGTGTGGGTCAGGCCTTCATGCTTTACCTAGGGACTGAGAGATGTGTCAAAAAGTGAGTGAGGTGGCAGACATGACCTAATTAATAGTGTGCATTTTTCTTTTCCCCATATTGGTAGCTATATATTTCAGTGAATTTAAATGTAGCACATTCTTCTATTGTCTAAAAGGCTCATATGTATTTTTCATAACCTTAAGTTTTTAGTACTTCAACAGCTGTTACTGTTAATATTTACCTTAACAAAAACATTTAATCTTAAAAAGAAAAAAAGGAAGAGTTGAGCTATTAATTTATTTAAAGTTTTCTTATTTTGATTAAAAAGTAATGCACATATTAAAAAGTAACACATATGAAATATTAAAATTATTTTAAGAGTCCAATAATTAGACATTTAAAATGTTTTGCTATTTTATACGTCAACTTTGTAGAGTTATATTTTATATGCAGTAGTATACTCTGACTTCAAATGTGATGCAAGTCTTGAGAAGTTTGTTTGTCCATGTAATGAGCATCCCAACCAAGGTCTACA
The DNA here is from genome assembly GCA_004026705.1 of Nesogale talazaci. Classification (NCBI taxonomy): domain Eukaryota; kingdom Metazoa; phylum Chordata; class Mammalia; order Afrosoricida; family Tenrecidae; genus Nesogale; species Nesogale talazaci. Next base: position 2,220 of record PVJH01039651.1, on the reverse strand, counting down.
GATCTATAATAGAACACATGTTTCACGGTGCCTTTTCACAATCCACTTCCCCACTCACATCCAAATCTAGATAACCATAAATCTGATTTCAAACTCTAAAGGTATTGTTGTCCAGCATAAAATTCATATCGATGGACTCATATTAAGCACAATTTTGTTTCCCCTTTTACATTAAATGCTGTTTCCATGGTATAATATTTTGCATGTGGCAGAAATGTGCATAATTGCCTAGTAATATTGATAGTATGAATGTGTCAGCACAATTTGTCAGTCTACCTCTTTTTTTTGTTTGTTTGTTTTTTGTTTTGGGGCATCACTTCTCTCTGGTGGTGGGAGTAGGAGGCCAAGCCCCACTGCTGGAATTGAACCTCCATCCCAGTGGGCCGCAGTCCCGCGCACAACCACTATGCCACCGGGGCTCAGTCCCAGTCTACCTCTTGATACATATTTATATCTATTTTATTGACTAGATTTTCAATATTAAAGTAAATAAACATAATTGTAGCAAATATTCTTGAATTATCCATATTATTTGAAGAATAATTTATTCTTCCACTATTATGTATACTAGTTTAAAAAAATTTTTTTTTAGGCATCCCGGCCCTCTTGTGGGAGGGGGAGCCCAGTCTTTCTCCTGGAGAAGTGCTGCTGGATTTGAAACACCAACCTTGTGGGCCATAGTCCTGCACTCAACCACAACCGGGACTCAGTCCCTATGTGTACTAGCTTTGAATTGTTGTGGATGTAATTTTTTTTTAGGAATTTCCCTTATATTCTCAATTTGATATCAGAAAGTCCTAAATCTTGTTAAAAATATTGTTACTATATTAAGGTGATATTCTTATTTACATTTATCTTTCTCATTTTATGGTAAATTACTTTGACTGATTAAAAAGAAACATGAAACCAATCTTGCCTTCCAATGGAAAGCTTGTATTTAATGTATAAGTCCAGATTTTTACATTTAAGATATATATACTTCTGTATATGTTAGCTTTGGTTAGTTTCAATTTGTGAAGAAATGTGTTAGAATTCATGCATGGTATTGCTCTTTAGTTGTTGTTTGCTTTTTTTATAATGGCTTTGACTAGTTTAAGTGTCAGGATAATGGATGCCAAAGCATACATGCTAATCTATCTCAGTAGTATTCATCCATACATTTTATGAATTACCTTTTTTCACATTGCTATTTATTATTTTCTATTTTCCAGAATTCAATAGTGAAGTTTTTGGAGTTTGGATATTTCTTTGGAGAAAGCCTTATTTATAAGGTAAATTAGATAGCTATGCAGATTCTTTGATTTCTTGGGTCAGTTTCCTTAACCTTCATAAAATTATATATTTAATGTAAGGTTTTTGTCTATTTTTTTTCTAAATTGTCAAAAGGATTGACACTAAAATGTTGAAAATCTCTCTTCTTTTCCTGTAAATATCTTCATTTTCTGTTGTGATGACTGCAGCTTGCCATTACCGACTTCTAAAATAAAATGTGTAATGTGAACCACTTTTAATTACACTAATTAGACGATTATAAAATTTTAGATCATTTCGAAAGAACTAAATTTGGTTTATTCAATTTTCTTTTTAAAATTTTGCATCTTACCTGCTTTTCTCATATTTATTTATATGATCATTTTACTTATTTTGAATATTAGCTAATTTTATAAATAATCTATCCAAGACTTGGCCGAAATCTAGCAAGTAAATGTAAAGATTAACTGTCTGTGTTCATCAGGAAGCATCTCTAGAGAGATGTTGAGCATTTTACTCTTGAAACCTAATTGCCATTCAAAACATTGTGGAACTAAGATGGTGTCCAGTTAGAATCACATGCCCTGTGTTCCTGCTGTTAGATCCAAGTATTAAGAGGTAAAGAGGACTGTATTGGGAAGCAGCATGCTAAAAGTAGATTCAGGGCACTTAGGTCCAGTTCATACTTCCCCCAGGGGTTTTAGTACACACAGAACAATTTGAAACTAGCTGAAATTCCCTAAGTTCACTTAGATCTGAAATGCAGTCATTTCCCTAGGCTGCCATCTAAAGGTGGTCATAAATCCCAAGCTAATGGAGAGGCTCTGAGAATTAGCTTCAAGCACTCACACCAGAGTTCCCTGCTGTCCCATGAGTTCCTGAATTCTCAGGCCTTGCATGTCCCCAATCAGGAGCAAGGACTATATTGAACATCACCTCTTTCTCTCTCTCTCTCTCTCTCTCTCTCTC
>PVJH01039650.1:0-16265 GCA_004026705.1 Nesogale talazaci | reverse complement strand
AAGGGTGGCGTCCATCAGGGAGCCGTGAGGGGACCAAAGGTCAGCCTCAAGGTTAATTCCTAGGAGGTGGAAGGTCAGACCAACCCCTGCCTGCCAACCTGCTTGTCCGTCTGCGTGTCTACCCCTGCCCCAGGGTGCGCTTTACTTCCATTCTGGGTCCCACGGTCCATTGCACAACAGGTCACATGTGCGGTTCATCGGCGTATGAAGGAAATAGCAGGGGTCCACTGGGGATGCTGATGGGAACTATAGCTCAGGATCAGGCAGCAGGCGGCAGGGTCGTCCTCCTTCCATCCAGGGCAGCTCTCCCAGCCCCTGAGGATAGCCCTTCCCTGGGGACCGCTGCCTGTCATCGTCAATGTCATTGTCACTGGCTCTGCCCTGGGCCTCCTTGCTGTCTGCAGTGTTTTATCCCTGTACCTGTGCGATAGCCTTTTTCTTGGGGGGGGGGGCATCTCTGCCCTCTGGTGGGAGTAGGAGACCCAGCCTTGCTCCTGGAGAGCTGCTGCTGGATTTGAACCGCCAACCCTGTGGGCCGCAGTCCCGCACACAACCACTACGCCGCCGGGGTTCAGCCCACCTCCATTGCCTCTTGAGCTATTCTTTGGAAACAAAGGGCCACATCCAGGACAGCATCTCAGCCCCATTGGATTGGGGTGAAGGTGTCCATGACGCCATGGGTGAGGGTGTCCATCGGGGGGTCTTGGTGTGGTTTGCCAGGCCGTCTTGCTGGATGATGGTGCTCACCGGGTTGGCATGATGTCTCGGCATGTGAAGGTGCCTGTCTTGGTTATGCCGAGCAGCTCAGAAGACATACCACAAATGGATGTCTGTAAAGAACAAAAAACGTATTCTCAAAAAAAAAAAAACCAAACGTATTCTCTCCTAGTTTCAGAGGCTGGAAGTCCAGATTCTGGGTGCCAGCTCTGGGGAAAGACTCTCTGTGTCTGTCTGTCTTGTTTCTTTGAGCTTCTGCTCCACGGTGATCTTCACGTGGGTTGGCATCTCCCCAAGTCTCGGCTTGCTAACTTGTGCTTGAACCCTTTTATATGAGCTGCTGACCGCAAAGTGAGTAGTTCGATACCACCGGCCTCTTTGTGGGAGAAAGACGAAGCTCTCGGCTCCCTCAAAGAGCTGCAGTCTGAGAAATTGACAGGGGCAGGTCTACCCTGTCCTCCAGTGTCCTCGTGAGTCCGTGTGGACCGGATGGCGGCGAATGAGCGATGCCTCAAATGGATAGGTTCAGGATACACCCTCCATGAAGTCTGCCTCATTGGCCTAACACAGACCCCACAAACAAACAGAAACCACGGCTGTGAGGTCAGTTCCAAGTCCTAGTGATCCAATAGGACCGAGTGGACTGTCCCCATCAGCTTTCCAGGGTGGTAAGTCGTCGTGAAGGCAGAGGGTCCCATCTGTCTTTCTCGGAGCTGCTGGTGGGGCTGAACTAGCCACCTTCAGATTAGCGGCGAAGTGCTTTCACCACTCAGTCATCCGGGCTCTTTTAAGGGAGACAAGCCATTCCCACATGGAATGATCACCCCAGTCAGGAAGCTTAGACTGTGTGCCACCTCCCTGGAGGTAGCGGGGAGCACACAATTCAATCTCTGATGGCCCTCCGCCAAGCAGTCTGGATGGATGATGGTGGCGCCCATTAGTTTGGCATGATGGGGTCCAGAGGGGGTTTGGGTACAAGAGACGCCACCACAGGTGGCCTAGGATACTTTATGGTTGGTGGGTGGAGGAGGATGGTACCCACCCGAGTTGCTGGGGGGTTTGAACCACTGGCTCCCCAGGGTCGACCCCAAGCCGCCTTCTGTTTCCTGCAGCCCGCAGGGTAGCAGTGTGGACAGACCCACACTGCAGGAAATGACCACGCAGCTCCGAGGCTATATCCGGCGTCTCCAGGAGTCCCGTGCTCTGGTGAAGATTCCCCTGGAGCCCAGCCCCACCCTGGAACCCATACCCAACGTGCCCCGGGCTGAAGCCATGCTGCCCACCATGATGGGGGCCCAGCCTGGCCCCCCTCTGCCCTGGTTGGAGAAGACGCAGATCCAGCAGAGTCGAGAGGACACACGGGTACTCCTGGGCTGCGGTCACCCAGCCCATCGTTTCTGCCTCGACAGCTTTGTCTTTGTCTTTTTGTTGCTTAAGGCAGAGAGGGACCCAGGAAGAAGGGAGGTTCTTTGGGCTGACTTCCTAGAGGGAGACACATGAGAACTGGGGCTTTGAGGGGTGTACAGGAGTTTGTCCTCAGGTTTCTGTTTTTCACGAGATACTCATTCTGGTGTTCCAAAATATTCTTCTTGGGGAGAAGATGACACCATCTGGGGTCTTAGCACTGCATGAAATACAGCAGGTTCTGAAGCTGAAGGAACGCAGACACTTCCACCCACACAAGGACCCAGCGGGTCCTTGACCTTGTCTGAGACACTTGTCCTCTCTGAACTGCCATCTGCAAACCAAACCCCACTGCCCGAGAGTTGATTCTGCCCCGCGGAGACCCTCAAGGGAAGAACCGCCCCTGTGGGTTTCAGAGAAATCCTGATAGGAGCGGCCACCTCTGTCTCCTGTGGAGTGTCCGGTGGGCTTGGACTGCTGACCCTGTGGTTAGCGGTCAAATGCTTTAACCATGGTACCACCAAAGCCCCCCTCATATACAAGGGAATCTCTAAAACTTCATAGAGAAATTCTATTATCTTGCCAGTCTATGTTTCCACACATTTTTTGAAGCTCTTCTCTACATTTCTGTTGAGAGAGAGAGAGAGAGAGAGAGAGAGAGAGAGAGAAAGCAGGCAGTAGAGTCATGCTGGCATAAGGAGTTACGTGTTGGGCTGCTAACTATGAGGTCAGCAGTTCAAACCCACCAGCTGGTCCTCAAAAGAAAGATGAGGCTTAGGGCTGAGCCCTGGTGGCGTAAGTGGTTGAGTGCGGGACTGTGGCCCACGGGCTTGGCGGTTCAAATCCAGCAGCAGCTCTCCAGGAGCAAGGCTGGGTAGCTCCCATGACCACCAGAGGGCAGTGATGCCCTCCCCCCCCCCCCCAAAAAAAAAAAAAAAAAAAGAAAGTTGAGGCTTTCTGTCCCCACAAAGGTTTCTGCCTTGGAAACCCACAGGGCCATTCTACCCTGTCCTAGAGTTTGCTTTGGGTCGACATCCACTCAAGGCAGTGTGTCCTGACGATACATGTCTATAGTCGTGTTCAGTCTCTTGGAGTCCATACCTAGAAGGCAGCATGTGGGCATCATCACCCATCCCCAGGGGGCACCCACTGCTCACCAAGGCCAAACAAGACATGACAGCAATCTTCACACAGTCATCGTTTTCATTGCCGTGAGATGCTGTCCGGTCTATTTTCAACTTTCCAATTACACTGGAAATCTTTCGGCTGGAGATGGACAGGCTTTTCTCCCACAGAACCACGGGGTTCACACGGTGCACCTTTCAGTTGGCAGCTGAGGGACCGACTGACTTCCCCGGGGCTCTTTGAAGGGGTATGAGACGGCACTTGCTGCTGCACAGATCACACTGGGGTTCAGACTTACTGCCTGGCCAACCCGCTCTTCCTCTAGTGGTTGATCCTGCCCGTGGCAGCAGCTCTCTGTTCGGCCCCAAGTCCCCACGCAAGATGGGACTCCTGTGGTCCAGACAGTTCTCATTTTCCCATGGTCTCTGCTCGTACGGACGCCAGGCCTTTCTAAGCGGTCTTGGTGCGAAAGGCTGGCCGAAACCGATTCGCATCCACTTAATATGCCAGCCTCCGCAGACAACCCCGACGTGGCTGCGACTTCAGCCCAGTCCCCCCCACTCCCCTAGAAGGCACAGCTTCTGCCATGGAGCCGCTGCCGGCCTTGTGCTTGGCAAACTCTCTGTCCTCTCCTTGGCTTCTCAGGAGACCCTGGCAGACCTGACACTCCGCCTACAGCTGGCACGCCGGGAGAAGCGGGGCCTGGAATTGCGAGAGGCCACCCTCCGGGCCGTGGGGCCCGCTCACCTGCTTCTGCTGGAGCAGCTGCGGTGGGAGCAGGCCCAGCTCCGGGCTGCGGGGGAGGGTAGCAGCGGCAGAGACAGCAGTGGAAGCGGGAGCAGTGCGGACGAGGAGGAGTGGCCCCAGGTGAGCATCTGTCCAGCACACCTGCTCTGTGACCGCAGAGCTTGACAGTCCCTGTGACTTTGGGCTTCCAGGTCTGCACAGAGGCGGGCATATGCTAAGCCGAGCATCAGGGCCCACGCTGTGCTTTGGAATGGCTTTTCTTGGACAGCGGCTAAAACTCACCGAGTCATTGCCAACCTACAGAGAAGAACTACCCATGTGGGGTCTGGGACTGTACCTCTTCCCAGGACATGAAGCCCAACAACCTCCAGGGGTTTTAGCAGCTTCTTAGACACCCCAGACCCGTCTGTGTTCTCCATCCCACCCCTGCTGCCCAGCCCAGGCCTCACTGTGTTAGTCTGGGTAGACTAGAGAAACAAATTCATAGCTATGCTCATATGAGTAGAAGAAAGAGATTTATATACAAGAGCAGCTGAATATTGAGAAAATAACCCAGCCCAGTCCAGATCAAGTGCTTAAGTCCGATATTAGTCCGTATATCTAATACCATTCTACAAAGTCCTCTCCAGACTCATGAAACACATGCAATGACACTGAATGCAGGAAGATCACAGGTCAGTGGGTGGGAAGTCTTGTGGATCCAGTGGTGGCATAAGCATCTCAGTGCTGGCAGGGGTCTCCACGTGACTCTTCCAGCTCAGGGCACTAGCACAGTTCCACGTGTCCTGTCAGCTACAATGTCTTCCAGGGAGTGAGCAGACAGTGTTCCCCACCTTCAAGGAGGAATACTGGAGTTCCCAGATTCCTCAGGAGAAGGCCATGCCCACACAGAGGCCTCATTGGCTATGACCTGATTGACAGGCTAGGCTCCACCCCCTCACTCTGAATCCTCAACTTGACACCAGATGATGTCACCTCCTCCTAAAACCGGGCCCCGTCCGCTTTCCGGGGGACCCTTCTGCCTCTCCCTGCCTCATCATTTTCAAAGCAGTTTGGTTGGCATAGAATTCACACATCATACATTCCAGCAGTCCAATCCTATTCAAGAGTGTTGTGTCATCATGGACACAACTTTAGGACATTTTCTTCTTCCGGCACGCAAGTTGTTAGCTCCCCATCAAGCCACACTCACTGCCACTGAGTCGATGTGGACTCAGAGTGACCCTGGGGACAAGGGAGAACTGCCCCTGTGTCTTTCTGAGGCTGCGGCTCTTTGTGGGAGTGGACAGCCCCCACCACTCTCCAGAGGAGTGGCTGGCGGTTTCGAACTGTGGAGCTCTGGCCTCAGCGCTCCATGCATAAGCACTATACCACCAAGACTCCTAGGAGACAGTGACTCCAGTGCCTGTCTCTATCAGATTGCCTAACCTGGGTTTCACGTACGAAAATCCACACCAACCCGAACCACAACAAAGAACAATGCAGAGAAGAATCTCAATCGAGGGGAAGCAGAAAATATTAAAAACTGGAACACAGGGGCTGAGTCCCGGTGGCGTAGTGGTTGTGCGCGGGACTGCGGCCCACTGGGATGGAGGTTCAATTCCAGCACTGGGGCTGGGCCTCCTACTCCCACCGCCGGAGAGCAGTGATGCCCACACACACACAAAAAAATGACAAGGTGTCCCCTTTGAACCTGGCTACAGCTGCAGGGTCTACACTTCCGGGCACTCTGTCTGATGACAAGCCCCCTCCCATGTGTGGCTCCCCATCAGAGGAGATTTACTGAAGGCTTCTGCCACAGGGGACCCGATGCCACAAGGGGGTTTGGGCTTCTTCCTGTCTCTCCTCTGCTTAGAGTCTCCCAGGGGCTTTCCAGAGCCTTGAGAATCCAGTCTTCTTAATGTAGCTCTTTTAAAAAAAAAAAAATGTAGCTCTTTGAATAACTCTTCCCGCCTCCCCACCTTGGCACCTGCTGGGCCTTGCCTAAAACTCTTCAACTCATTCCATACGGGACCACCTGCAGATCTCAAATCAGACATCACCTCCTCAAGGAAGCCCTCGGAGGTTGCCCTTGGGTCTCATTTCTGATTTCCTTACCGTTATCAGGGTGCTCAGTAAGGGCAGAGCTGTGGCCCCCACCATCTGGGTGTTTGGGGTGTTCAGTTTGAGCTTAGCACACACTTTAACCAATGTCACCTCCCTCTCTTCTGCCCGCCTTAGGGCCCTCTTGCTGTCCCTGGCGGCACTGATGGAGGTCAAGTGGGCAGGGCGCGGGACCCAGACGAACTAGCCCGGGAACTGGAGGCGTCCCTAAACCGGTGTGCACCTGGGTTCCGTGCTGGGAAATGGGTGGTCCCAGGGAGGGCAGGTGCACCCCTGTGTATAGGTGTGTTCACCTGGAAACCCATGAGGTGTCGGGAGGAGGGGAGGGTGAGTGACTGGTCATGACCCTGAGCCTCTCTCACACCCTGCACTAGGGCTGAGGACCTGCGGGGGCAGCTGCGCAAGCTTCGGGAAGAGCTGGAACAGGTGGCTCAGAAGGCCCGAGCCAGACACGCTCAGAGTACCAGGCTGAACCGTGACTTGTGCAAAGCTCACAGGTGGGCCCCTGCCCTGTGTCCCTGCCTTGCCTGGTCACGTCCCCAGTCTCCCTGGCTTTCTCTGAGTCCGTTTCCTCCTGTGAGGGGGCAATGCAGACAATCCATCCCATACCCCCCAGGACAGCCAATCCCAATCCCAGGGGTCTCCTTTCTGGGCACGGATGGGGGTGCTGCCTCCTGACTGGCCCCCCACCCTCCAGTGCCCTCGTCCTGGCCTTCCGAGGCGCTCACAAGAAGCAGGAGCAGCAGCAGCGGTCGCTGGAGCAGCAGGTGGTGTTACTGGAGACCCGGCAGGCAGAGGAGCTGGCCTTGCTGGACGCCACTGCACGGGCTTTGGGAAGGCCCCGGCGGGTCCACCAGCTGGGGGAGACCCTTCTGTAGGCCCTTCTGCAGTGGGGTCGTGTCTGGAGGCACAGCAGAGTGGTGGATGGTGACACTATAAGCTTCCTCGAATGTCCATGTGACTTGTCGTGGTGCTGGTGACCTGGTACACGGTGACTGGATGCCTCCGAGGTCTCTGGGTGACATTTGCATTCAGCGCCTAAAAGAAGAGAGTGGTGCTGAAGCAGAAAGGTGTGGTGATCTGCTTCCAGAAAGATGAACGCCCCCCCCCCCCGGACGACACCCACTGTGGCAGTTCCTAATAACAACAGGTCAGCTGCTGGGGAAACTGAGGCACAGCTGCGATCTGGGCGAGTCAGGAGGCTGACGCTCTGCACGTTGTCGGCAGGAAGCTATCCCCTGCCCCGCCGCCGCTCTCCAGAGCCCAGAGTAGACCTGCCTCCCACATCTGGGTTTCTGAGGCTCAAAGGCAGGGGTGGAGGATGTCAGACCCACAAACCTTACCCCATCTGAACCTCCTAACCTCACACTCCTCCCCACAGAGGAACGGTTCCCAGAAAACCAAACTCCCGGACGGCAAATTGACCCTGACTCACCGTGACCTTAGAACACAGGGTAGAACTGCCCCTGTGTTTCCAAGACTGTCCCTCTTTCCAGGAGTAGAGGTCCTTGCCTTTCTCCCCAACATTGGCTAATTTTAAAGTTTTGTATGGCCCACGGATGCGGTAGAGAAAAGGTTCCCCACCCCTGCCCTGTATCTGTATAGAAACTGTCTACTCTATCTTTTTGCTGTGGGGAGACTGGTGGATTCAAGCCTGTCATTCGATTTGTAGCCCAAAGCAGAAATCCCCTTTACCACCATAGCTCTGACCCTTTGGGACAGAGTAGCACTGCCTCAGTGGGTTTCTGAGACTATAAATCTTTACTGGGGGGCTGAGTCCCGGTGGCGCAGTGGTTGAGTGCGGGACTGCAGCCCATGGGCTTGGCGGTTCAAATCCAGCAGCAGCTCTCCAGGAGCAAGGCGGGGCCTCCCACTCCCACCAGAGAGCAGTGATGCCCCCCACCAAAATCTTTATGGGAGCAAAACGCCTCATTTTTCTCCCATGGAGAGGCTGGTGGTTTTGAACTGTTGACCTGGCAGTTAGGAGCCCAACTTACCACTGTTCCACCCCCGGGGGCTCCATGACAAACCTACGAAGCTGATCTCAATGTGAGATGTGGCAGTGCCATGACTTGGAATCGGCTGGAAGCAATGATATATATATATATATATATATATATATATATATATTTGAAATTATATATTTAAAAACAAAAGACAACAACCCCCTCCCCCATATTTTGGGGTCCCTCTGTAGTATAAGGCTGGCGTGTCGTTGGGGTTGGGCAGGAAGCTGACCGGGCTGTGAGGACAGGGTCGCTGGGGATCCAGAGCAAAGGCCTCCCACTGGAACTGGGGGCCCAGGGGGGACAAATGAGATTCTGAAGTTAAGGAGCTCAAGCTAAAATTCCAGCTCCCATCTGGGAGGGGGCTTTGAGGAGGAGAGGGGTGGGCATGTTTCCAAGGAGATGCTGGGTTTGGTCTGGGAGCTGTTCCCCAAGAGGGAGAGGCCGACACCATGGTGGGGAAACTGAGGCCAGAACCATTCCGGGTGTTTGTTAGAAAACTCTCAGCTGAGAGAAGCCCCGGGTTCCCGGTTGGAGGCTGGGGTGGGGCAGGGGCGGAGCCAGAGAGGGCTCTGAACCTGGCTTTGAAGACTGCTGCGGAGGCAGAGGGCTTCTGGGTGCAGCAGGGACTTGGGGGCCTTAGATTGTGCACAGATGGCAGTGGGGCATATTTGTACCCTTCAGGGCCAGCCGCGCCCCTGACCAGACTGCGAAGCTTGTCTTTTTCCTGTGGCTCATGGGAGCTTGGGGAGGTGTTTGTGCCCGGGTTAAAAGGTTTGCAAAGAACTACTATGTTTCAGAACCCTGGTTGGACCCATCCGACGGAGTCCAGGAAAAAAGGCCTGGCAAGGGGCTTCAGGGAAGATTTGGGGGGCGGTTCTGATGCACATGGGGACTCCACGAACCCAGACACATGCCAGGACGATGAGTTTCGGGGTTTGTTTTGTCTTGTTTTGAATAGCCGACAACTAGCTAGCCTTCCTTTGCAAAGACCACCCCTCCAGCCTCTGCAGACTGGGTTAGTTGGGCCCCCAAAGCTGGGTGGGCGCTGACCCAGCCTGGTGGGATTAGTGGCCAGCTGTCCTCTCTTGGGCGGTCCCTGAAACCCAAGACAGGGATTAGAAGGTGTTTTGTGTCCGGCCTGGGAGAGGAGGGGTCTGGGCCCCACCTGTGCAGGTGTGCCTGCGCTTGTGGGCTGGTTGCTGTCTCTTTCCAGGGCAGGAGGGGGCAGGAGCTGGTGCCTGTCGTCAGTGTCAGAGTTGGCGGCCTGACTCGAGTCCCCCCGCGCCCCGACTCTGGGGGCCAAAGAAGGCAGGATGGCTCCTCTAACTTCTGTGTCTCTGGATCCATCCGACTGGGAAGCAAGCCAGGGAAACTGAGGCAGGCAAGGTTGCCCACTGAGCAGGAGGAGGAGGAGCCCATGAGCTAGCCTTTTCCCTTTTGTGAGAATCCAAGAGTGGTCTCCCCCGTCCACTCAGACCTGTGGGTGGAGGGGGCCAAGGTCGTCTGTGGAACAGGAATGCATATGCACTTGGGGTGGGGGGGAGGTTGCCCTGGGGTCGTTGTTGGGGTTGAGGGCCGGTTCCCAGGCTTCCCCCCAGCTGGGCTGGCAGTTCCCACGGGCACCCCTTCGCCAGATGGGCCTGGGACTCTTTGTCCCAGGTTTGCGGCCCCTGCAAGGTCAAATGTCACCGCGGGGCCGCGGGCAGGGGTCAGGGAGGCGGGACTGGGCCTCAACCCACCCCCAGGAGGGCACCAGGGGGCCAGGGGGCTCCTGGAAGGGGGCAGGGTGGTGACCAGGGGCCGGAACAGCTAAAGGCTCCTGGGTTTGTCCCTCAGCCCAGCCCTGGCCTGCCCCTCCCTCCTGAACCCTCGCCCTTGGCCCTCAGGGCTAGACCCTTTTCCTCCAGTCCAGAGATTCCTCTTGGAGCCTCTCTCCTTGCTAAATGCCTCCTTCAGGTTGTTGTTGCCAAGGCCACCCCCATCTGTGCCCCTGAGCAGGTCCAGGCCACTGGCTTGGGTCCCTGGACTTCTCACCAAATAGCCCAGAACCAAAGACCCCACCCCTCTCTCAGCCTACTTCAGACTGGTCAAATCCCAACTTCAGGTAGGAAGTCCTTGTGTGTGTGTGTGTGTGTGTGTGTGTGTGTGTGTGTGTCCTAACTGCTGTGGGCGCTTAAGGCTTCCCCAGGGATCCCTGGGTGGCTCAAACAGTGTTCAACTACCAGCTGGAAGGTTGGCAGTTCAAAGTCCCCCAGAGGCACCTCCCGAGACAGGCCTGGCGATCCGCTTCTGAAAGGTCAGTGCCTTGAAAGCCCTGCGCAGCACCTTTCTCTGACACACACCAACCACACACCTGGGCAGCTGGGCTTGGGGGAAGTTTCTGCCATCAGGAATGCAGCCAGGCCTTTGTTGGGGGGCTACGAAGCAACGGGGTGGGAAGGCTGAGTTCTCCCCGAGCCTCAGTTTCCCACATAGTGTTCTGCAATCTCCAAGCACCCCTGCCTCAGTGAAGGCTCCCCCTTAGATCCTGGGAAAGGACCAAGCCCAGCAGCTGGACGAGAACACTGCCCATGCAGCCGCAACCCTCAGACACCCAGCCCGGTGCCTCCGCTATGTCAGGCTGGGTCCAGTGCAGGACGGGAGATAAGGCCAGGCACTGGACCTCAGGAGAAAGGTCACCGCGGGAGGGCTTGATAGCCAGTTAAACGTTAACAGGTCCCGAGGGAGAGGCTTGCCTTCCTCTACCCTGGGCTGTCCGGAACCAAGGGTGCCTAATAAATGCCGGCAGGCTGGGCCGGAAGAGGCAGCTGCAGTCTGGCCAGTGCCGGCCCAGCCCTTTCTGTTAAACACAGAAAAAAAAAATAAAGAGATGAGAGGGAGCGCTCCCCCCCCTCCCCCGCCAAGGTTTGGTGGGTGGGCAGGGACTTGCCCCTAGGCCCCCTTCCCCGCCAAGAGGGTGGGCGCCCTGCCCCTGGTGAGGGGCCTCCCTCTGACCTCTGGCCCTCTCTCCCGGCCCCAGTCTGTGCAAACCACCACCTCCCTTCCCTTTGGAGATGCTAGCGACCAAGCGAAGAAAGAGGTAGGGGGGCGGGAGGGGGGGGCAGCCGCGGTGACTTTCTGGAAGCGGCAGGCAGCACACTCAATCCATCATGCAACTGTGCAAAGAAATGCCCCAGGGTGTGCGTGTGCTTATGAGAGAGAGAGAGAGAGAGAGAGAGAGAGAGAGAGAAACACGGATCTTTAGTGCAGGGGCATGTTCCCCAGCTCCCGTGCAACCGGACCCCCATTATTGCTCTGCCGGGAAGGCCTGAGGAGGGGGGTTGCGAGGGGGAGTCTCGAGGGCGGCCGGGGACGCAGCGTCCGAGCACGGAGACAGAAAGCAAGACCTACGCCAGGCATCTAGGTGGAGGGCACGGGGCACCGCGGGCCAGCAGGGGTTAAGGGCAGCGCGGGGCGCGGGCGGGGGCGGGGCGGGCGGGGGAGGGGAGGGCCAGGCCGCGCGGCCGCGCCCCGCCCTCGCCTTCCCTCCCCGCCCCCCCCCCCCCCCCCCCCCCCCCCCCCCCCCCCCCCCCCCCCCCCCCCCCCCCCCCCCCCCCCCCCGCCACTCCGCCGGCCAGGGCGCCGCGCGCGGCCACCCATGCCCTTATAAGGGCGGCCGTCGCCGGGGCAACGAGCGCCCGCCCCCAGCCCGCGGCGCGCGCCCGGCGTCCGCCCCCCGCCCCGCGGATGGAACGTTGTGTGTCAAACCGGCCGCAGCGCGAGGCCGGGCGCGGGGGCGGCGGCGACGGCGACGGCGAGGCCAGCGTGAGAGCGAGGCTCCGGCCCCGGCGCAGGCCCAGGCCGGGCGGCGGCTGGGAGGGCGGAGGCCCGCTGCCCTGCAGGCCGCGAGCGGCGGCGGCAGCGGGCGCGGGGGGTCCCGGGAGGCGCCGCGTCCGGCCCCGGCGCGCGCCCGCCGCCCCTCCCCCGCGCCGCGGCCGCCCGCGCAACTTGCGGCCAAAGTTTGGCTCCAGCCTCCGGCGTGCGCGGGGCGGCCCGCGAAGTTGGCTGCGGCCCCCGGCGCCGCTCGGGCCGGCCCATGGCCCGCGCGCCCCCGCCGGGGCCCCTGGGCGGCCCTGCGCCTGCCCCCGGGGCCCCCGGGCCTCGCCGCTAGTGCGCCTCCCCCGGCCCCGGGCCCGCGCACGCGTGGGAAAGTTGGCCTGGAACCGGCCCGACCAGTTCCGCCGGGGCGCGCGGACCGGCCGCAGGAAGTTGCTGCTGCAAAACTTTTTGGGGGGGTGCCGCGGGAGCCCCCCGCGCGTCGGGGCCGGATGCGCGCCGGCTAGCGGCCCCCGGCGCCCAGAGGGGTCCCCACCGAGCGACGCGCGGCGGGGGCGCCCCGGCCCCGCGGCCCGGGGGCTATGGCCATGGTGGCCGGAGGCTGGGGCGGCCCCGGCGGCGGCGGCGGAGACACGAATGGCGTGGACAAGGCGGGTGGCTACCCGCGCGCCGCCGAGGAGGACTCGGCCTCGCCCCCGGGCGCCGCCAGCGACGCCGAGCCGGGCGACGAGGAGCGGCCGGGGCTGCAGGTGGACTGCGTGGTGTGCGGGGACAAGTCGAGCGGCAAGCACTACGGCGTCTTCACCTGCGAGGGCTGCAAGAGCTTCTTCAAGCGCAGCATCCGCCGCAACCTCAGCTACACCTGCAGGTGAGCCCCCCTAAGGGCCGCCGGGGCGGCGGGTCCGGCCCCGGCCTGGGCGGGCCTCTGACCCGGCCGGTCACCTTGGACCTGGCGCTGACAGCCCTCGGGCCTCGACACGCCTTTGGAGAGCCGGGCACGAGCCCCCCTCTCCGTCTCGGGGTTAGGTATACAGTCGGCGCTGCAGCGCGGCACGGCCCCCATCAGGTGGTCCCTGGCGTCTTCCGCCCCACTTATTTGCTCCTCCTCCACCCCCGTTCCCCAGGAAGGGTCATCGGCGTCCGGGGGCTGGCCCTGGCTGGGCCTTAGAGATGCTGTCATGGATATGAGCCTAACCCTAGCCTCCGCCTCCCCCCGCCCCTTCCCCCCAAACCCCTTCGCTTGGGGAATTCAGGCGCGCGGAGCGGAGGGGGGAATCTCGCGGGAATCGAACGTGGAACTTGGACCGTGGCGCTGGCGGCGTCCAGGGACCATTGTCTTGCGGCCGCGCGGATCGATACGGCGCGCCCTTGGGGTCAAATATCACTTCCAAAGTCGCTCTGGCGGCCGAGGAGAGCCACGGCGCAAGGGAGGCTGGGGTGGCCCAGGGCCGGCCTCTTTCGCTTGGAGGCCCTTCTGGCCCCTGTGTAGGGCCTGCCCCATCAAGGAGAGGGGGACCCCCGGGGTTTACCCCGGACCTGGGGTCTCTGGAAACCACAGCTGCTGGGGCCAGTTCTCACCCACCTCCTTCCACCCCTCTGCCCCTCCCCCCCTACATGCACACATCCCTAGATGTAGACATGGGGCCCTGGAAATCTCCTAAATCGCCCTGGTGGGAGTAGTGGGTTTCTAAGACGGAGCCTGGGTTTGCCCCAGGTCCCGGTTCCGAGTCGTAGCAGCTGGGTGTGGTCTGGTTTTTCTGATTGGCATGAGAAGGCCAGCAGGTCCCCAGAGAAGACACAGCCGAGAGTCTCGTCTGTTATCTCCACTGATGAAGACCTGCCTCTGGGTGCCAGCTGGGAGAATCACGTTTCCAGGGTGCACAATGAGGTTAGGGAGGTCCCAGCACCTGACCTGGGTCACCCAGCCAGGGGACTCAACCCTCACCTCTGGCCCGCCAATCAGCACTGAAAAGCTTTGGGGACAGGAGGAGGGGAGAAGCCAAGTTGGGGGCAGGATGTCCCCAGGGAGGGCTGTGGATAAAGAGAGCTTGCTGGCAGAGGCCCCTGGTCAGAGCTGGGCAGGAACCGGAGTTTAGCCCCAGGTCCAGGGTCAGGGCCTGCCTCAGGCTGGTGGGAGGGGGCCCTTCCCCTTGTGTTATGTGGGCCAGCAGACTTTGGCCTCATTTTTGCTTCAGGAATAGATGCTGACTCTCCTGCCCTGCCCTTGGGGAGGGCAGGAGAGGGCTCAGGCAGTTCCAGGGTCCCCCAGGAGTTCCCTGAGGTGGGGGGGTGGGCCAGGAACCACTGGAGGGGAGGGTGTCCTTGGGGGCCAGCGGCTTCTTCAGTATCTGTGTGCTGTGTGACCTGGTACAGTCATAACTCCCTCTCTGTGCCTCAGTTTAAGGGCGGCAACATTTCCTGGGGACCTGGCCTGGGCAGAAGCCTGGGGAGGTTGTAGCCCTAAGCTTGGCCCAGGTAGATAATACCCCCTCCCCCATGTGTGTGGTGGGGGGAGAGGGGCGTGGTGTCAAGAAGGAAGGGCTGTCCGAGACACAGCAGATGTGGAGAAATTAAAGCTCTGGGGGCCTGAGACATCGGACTGCGGATCATGGGGAGCCATGGAGGTTGTAGGAGCAAGGGGGTGGCCATGGTCAGAATCCTTGACCCCGAGGAGGCGGCCGGGTTGGGCTCCAGGGTAAGGCAAGTCATGCCTTCTGAAGGTCAGATAATAGAACATTCCATTTCCCCACCTCAGGAGCCCAACCTGGACGAACAGGAACTCTGTTGCAGTTCCGTAGCTGGAGAAATGAAGGCAGAAGGTGGCAGGGCCTCTCCTGAGGTCAGCCTTGTGAGCAGGGGCCCCCACCTGCCCTCTGGCCCAGGCTGGCTATTTCCACCCGGCTGCCCTGGGCCCTCCCACCACCCGCTGGGCTTTGTTCTGGTTCTGCCTGAGCTGCCTGAGCCCTGGCAGGGCCTCTTCCCAGGATCCAGGCGGAGCCGAGCCTAGGCTGGCTTGGTGGCTGGTCAGGGGGTGGGGTGGGGGCGGCGATGGCGGGGGCAGATGGTCAGCTTACCCAGCCCTCCCTGAGAGCCCTAACCTGCCTCTTGACTTCCTGCCCCAGAGCCCCAGGACATCCCATATAAGGGCTGACACCTTGCCTCCCTTTTCCTGATGACAAACTGAGACTGCGGGGTGGGGGTGGGGGGTGGGGGCGGGAGAAAGTTGTTTCGGGGCGTTTTTTGATGGACTCCTTTGTTGTGTGTTCATTTCAACCGAGACTGCCTTGGGTCACCTGTGTGGCTGGGCTAGGCCGGACCCCCAAGTCTTGGAGAATTCACATCCAGGGTAGAGGGCAGCACAGGGGCAGGGGTCAAGGGCAAAGGAGGCCAGAGACATCTGCACAGAAAGCACCAAGCTCCCTGCTTGGGACCAGCCCTGGATGGGGGGAGTTCATGACCTTGGGGGACGGGGACAAGACCTGCTCCATCCTCTGAGAGATAAGAATGGTTCCCAGCGACTGGTCAGAGGAGAGTTGACTCAGGAGGAGTGGAGGTGGGGGCCTTAAAGAAGAAAGGTTTCCTTCCTTCAACCACTGGTGCTGGCCTCATGCAGGGTGGTGCTGGAGTCCAGTAGAGACGGGCGCCTAGCCCCGGCATCAGTTGACACCTCCCCACTCCCTGACCATGTCCCCTTTCTGCTCTCACATTGCCTTTAGGGCAAAGGCCCTGCCCTTTATCCTGCCAATGACCAATGGACCCTCTGTGCCTAGTTTCCAAGCTTCTGCTGTCGTCATGCCCACTGCCCCAATTGGGCTCTCCATTCACTTAGGAAACTCCTACTCATCCCGCAAAACCCGGTTCTAACAGACCCTCCTTGTAGTGGGCACCTACTTCACCGCCGACTCGGAGTCACCTGCCACCACTCCACCCCAATTGTCCTTTCACCTTTGCAGTCCTGCAGCCTGAGCCCCAGCTGCTCCCCCCTTCCTAGGCGCCCCCGTTGATCTCAGGTGCTGCCTCTAAAGGCCGCGTACAGGTGGTTGGTATTGGTGTCCAGGTCACCCCAACCTGTGTGCCCCCAGGTCCAACCGTGACTGCCAGATTGACCAGCACCACCGGAACCAGTGTCAGTACTGTCGCCTCAAGAAGTGCTTCCGGGTCGGCATGCGCAAAGAGGGTGAGTGGGGGCAGCAGCCTGGGGCTGGTCCAGTGGTGGTTGTGGTTTGGGGGGGACGACTGTGTCCTACTAAAATAGACCAAACTCACTGCCATGGAGTCGACTCTCTTTAGGACAGGACAGTCCCTTTCTCTTTACAAGGCTGTCCGTCTTCATGGGAGCAAAAA
>PVJH01039649.1:0-16273 GCA_004026705.1 Nesogale talazaci | reverse complement strand
TGTGGGAACAGTGGCACTGACACCTGGGGCCTGTCCCAACATAAAGGAAACGGGAAGAAGTCTTGGTCTTTCCATCTCAAGAGTTACAAACAGTTTTTTCCTGGAGATTTTATTTTTACCTGACATGTTCTACTAAGGGCTGGTCCACAAATGACCGCGGACAGCGGAAGGCGTTCACCCCTCGAGACAGCAACCGCACAATCACATCGGGGTGCAGACTTCTACCGGAGAGGTCTAGGGTCTGCCACAGAGACTCGTCAATCCTGGAAAAGCGGAGAAGCTGGAGCTGGTCAGATGTCCACATGGGATCAATCGGGGTGGCCCTGCACGAGCACAGGGGGCAGAGCCGCTACATCCCCTTGATGCGAATCCACAGGGGCCTTCGTTCTCAAGTTGACTTACTGCACTATCTGCACAGGACCACTGACTAGTTCCCGATCGGGACATGGATGGGGCTCCATCTTTCTCTCGATAGAGATTTCCAGTCGAGATGAGTCAGAGCAGCCACTGGCAATGTAATGGTCTGAAACCAAAGAAACCTCCTGGGTTCAATTCCACGGGACAAACTAAAGAGGCTGGAGAGACGGCATTGTTCGTTTTTGCTATCCAGTGTGCACACGACAAGCAGTCTAAGTGATCATCACCCTTGCCACTCGTTAATGGCCAAGTCAAAAGGTTTCGGGTCAAAATTTCAGCAATCAGAATTTCTGCTGAGAGTCTAAGGCGACTCTCTTCTTTCCGGATTTGGTTTTTAAAATTGCGACAAAATGGCGCATACCTGTATTGATTTCTACATTGAGTCGGCGTTGTGTCTGCCTACAGTTGGCTTGATTAGAGGCCCTTCTCCTGGGCAGTGCCATTTCGGTGTCTAAGTGAGGCAGGTGCTTGGCACTGCTGAGAATCTGGCCGACAGGAGCCTAGGGACCTGGTCAGGATGCTTTGGAAGCAGTGACTGCAGCCACGAGGCGTAATCTTTACCTCACTGTCAGTTGCAATGAACCGGTTCTGTTCTTAGGGTTCACCAATTTCACACTGTACAAATACTTCTTGGGCCCCTAAGTGACTGTGCGAAGTGATTCGCGCCTATGTGTTTCACTCCCTACTTTGCTTTTTCTGCTTTTACATTAAATTATTTTCCCCTTGGAGAAAATGTCATTTTCCAATTCCTTAAAATTAAAGGAAAGTTTCTGTGTGAGTAAGGTAGGGGTCATAAAACGTATAAACTATGAAGTGAGTGTACGTTCCCCCTAAATTTTGTTCTTCATTCTGTTTCACTGGATTTTTGATGCTTTTCATTCGCTGTATGAGCCACACTGATACACTCATAGATCAAAGGTGTTCATGGTTTTATTCATCTCTGACAGATTGGATTATGTTGAATAATCAGACTGTAACTGGCAAATCTAATTTGTAAAATTGGTCTTTCTTTGTAGCTAATTGTTTGATGTACTTTATAAAATTTTACATGTGTGTGCATTTTAAAGAGTAAGTCAGGAAACTGGTTTACTTTCATACAGGTGACCTCCCCCTCCACCATAACATTATTTTCATTGCTACTTCATAACCATAATTTTTGCTACTGTTATTAATCAGGTGACCCCTATGAAAGGGTGATTCAACCACCAAGATAATGTGATGGTTGGGGGTGGGGTGGTCACCTGTATGAAAGTGAACCAGTGTTCTAGAATTTCTTTTTCTTCAATATTGCTGGAAATAAAGTAACCATGGCCTAGGGCTTGACAATGATTCTGTCATTAAGAAATTGCCGGTGTATGATTCGACCTGTTATTAAAAGGGCAGGACTACTGATAAGAAATTAGCATACTTATGTATGTTGTTCTGGAACCCAATGTGGCTTCCAAGAACAGCCCCTCTCTGGCTGTCTTAATTCCAATGGCTTAAGTTTCCTCTGGAGCGCTGGAAGCCTAGCAGGGCACCAGCCGGAGCTAGCCACACAATTAGCCACGCTAGAACAATGGGGCTCTCTACTCCTCTAAGGAGTTAAGGGTTTCACAAACACTCAGGGCAGTTCTATTCTGCCCTGGGAGGTGGCTAAGAATCAACACAATGGCAGTGACTTAAGTTTCCTCTTGCAAGAAGGGAAAACAATAGCTGACCTTGCCTTCCATTGTAATCAGGGGAAAACCACCTAATTTTTTCTAGCACACACGAGGATGAATGGGAAAGTTATGAGCCCTAAACGGATATCATTAGATATGTTTGCTTTCAGGCTGTGGTCTCACTGCTACTGACTGTACTTTCCACTTCTCAAGAACAGATCATAAGACTGGTCCTGAGACTGAAGAAAGAGACCTGGTAGCCCAGTGAGTTTTGCGTGGGGAGGATTAGTGGTTCAAACCAACCAGGCGCTTCCTGGGAGAAAGATAAACGCCAGCTTCTTTAATAATGTACAGTCTTGGAGACCCTCAGAAACAGTTCTCTTCTGTCCTAGAGGGTGATTATGAGTAGACAACAGTACTCTTTTGCTCATTGAAATAAATGGTGTGTCCTCCCAATTCATGTCCAAATGGAACCTCTAAAACCAGCAGTTCTCAACCTATGGGTCGTGACCCCTTTGGGGGTCCAAGGACCCTTTCACAAGGTCACCTAAGACCATTGGAAAACATACTTCCTTTCAATGGTCTTAGGAACTGAGACAACACTCCTCTATCCGTCTCTAGGCGGGTCTGCCCACATTCAAATAGGAATGCTGGGTGGGAAGACTATTACCTATGCTACACCATGCTTCAAGACAAAATTTCATCTATTTATAATTCAGAAATAAATATTTTACAATATAGAACTACATACTGTTTTGTGATTAATCACTATGCTTTAATTATGCTCAATTTGTAACAATGAAAACACACCCTACATTACCAGATATTTACATGACAATGCATAACGGTAGCGGAATTAGTTGTGCAGTAGCAACACAAATAATTTTATGGTTGGGGGGAGGGGTCACCACAGTATGAGGACCTGTATGAAAGGGTCGTGGCATTCGCAAGGTTGAGAACCTCTGCTCTAAACAACACCTTATTTATAAATAAGGTCTTTGAAGGTAAAATGAAAGGTCTTGAGCGCCCCCGGGATTTAGGGCCAACACTAACCCCGATGATGGAAGTCCTCATAAGAGGAGAAGGTCACGTGACAAAGACGAATAGGTGCGGCCCTGCGGACAGCTTGGTTTTGGACTCGTGGCCTTCAGAACAGTGCAAGAATAACCGCTAGTTGTCTCCAGGCCCATTTGTGGTCCGTGTGATGGCAGGGGTAGGAAGCAGGTTATCATTCAAGGTGGTGTGCCCTTTGCTATAACAGCGCCTGACCCAGAGCGAACAGAGCGTAAATGTCAGCTGCGGCGTTTATGACGACACAGACAAAGTAACAGGCTCAGCAGGAGAGGACACTCACTGTCATAGTGGACAGGGAGAATGGGATTCGAGATGGGGTCACTGGGTGGGGTAAGCGAGGCCCCAGCGCCACTTGCTCCCATATTCTGGGCCAACAAACAATGTAGTTTTTCTAGGCAAACGACCCGACCTGTGACTGCCAAGAGTATGTGTCACTTAGCGCTGCTACAACAAAAGTACCACAGGGGGGCAGGTTTCAGAACTGTACTTTACAGCAGGTCAGGAGGCACTGAAGAATCTCCGGAGGGGAAGACTGCTCGCCGGGTGGGCGGTGGGGAAGGGTGCATTTCTTTGAGTCATAGTTTCTCTATGCTTGGGGGTTTCCTTGGTGACCTATAAGTGGCATGTCTCTCTCTCCATCTCCCTTCAACCTGGCTTTTCGGTGCCCTGTCTGCTCTTTTCAAGTCTCAAAATCGAGACGGGGAGCAAAACCACAGGCACAAAGGACCAGTTCAGTAGCCCATGGGCTGAGAGAGCACACGAGCCCCAGCCTCCATGACCTTAGGACAGACCGCCCAGGTGGTGCACGGCCACCGCTGCCTGCAGCTCTGGCGGGGGTCACCCTGGAAGGTCCTGGAGACAGTGGGATACAACTCAAAACCATGACCACAGACCCAGCAGTCTGGCTAGAGAGAGACGGGTGAGACCTCTGAGACGATGGCCCTTTGTCGCCCCGCGGGCCTGAACTAGCCCTTCTCTCTTTCTCACACACCCAAGGGGGAGCCGTGTACTTACGCGAGGCGATACCACCTCTTACACACGATGGTGATTTTCAGGAGTTCGGGGAGACACAAACAGGAGAAGATCCCCAAGAGCAGCTCATCTGGGAGGGCGTCCCAGGAAACACCTTGCAGGGGGAGAAATACTTTCTCAGCACCACTCGGTAGCCTTACCGCGTCTCCTGCGCGCTTTCACGCACAGAAAGGACACGGGGCCTTTAAGATAAAAGAGTTAATGCAAATCAAATGACACATGCTCACAATTTGTTTTTCTCATAAGCCCATAGGGAACACCATTCTTTCTCAGAAATCGAGGAGAAAGAGCCAAGAACACTTTCAGACCAGTCTTTTCTTTAGCTCCATGGGCCAGTCTAGACAGGCGTGTTATTAACAGAGAGAGATGCTGGTCTGCTGGTGTGATCCTACCTTCTATGAAGGGGACCCAGGTTCTCTGGCCAGCCAATGCACCGTGGGTGTACCCACCACTGGTCTGTCAGTAAAGCCTTGCGAAGCTGAACAGGTTTCAGTGGCGATGCCAGACTGAGAGAGACTAGGAAGAGAAGCCTGCCAATCTCGTCCAGATAACCAGACCATGAAAAGGTCATGGGTCACAACAGTCCATCATGCAGGCAATCATGGGGATGGCACAAGACGCGGCAGCATTTTATTGTATTGTATGTGGACGCCAATGAATTGGAGACAGACTCAATGACAGTTTACAGCAACAATAAAAACAATGTATTAGCTGAGTAATGACGCAAGTCTCCAAACCTTCCCCCCACCCCAAAAACAAACTGCTTCAAGTTGATGCCCTCTCACAGGGACTCTATAGGGTAGGGTAGAACCGTCCATGGGTTTCCCAGACTATAACTCTTTACCGGAGTAAAAAGCCTCATCTTTCTCCCAAGCAGCAGTTAGTGGTTTCAAACTGCTGAACTTGTAGATCTCAGTTCAATGGGTAACCACTATGCCTCCTTCAAAACTTCTCTAGTATCATTTAAAATGTCTAAAAGACCATCATGATTTTAGTCCCAATGGATTCGGTGGCCTTACTAGAGCCACTTTATTTAAAAGTCAGAAGGACTTTCTGCCCTCTCTCTGACTTAAGAATGTGCAGGGAAGCAGATTTATCTAAAACAGGAAAGCCAAAGGATGCTCAACAAATACTGTATACACTTGTGTATAAGCCAAGTTTTTCAGCACATTTTTTAAT
Organism: Nesogale talazaci; assembly: GCA_004026705.1. NCBI lineage: Eukaryota > Metazoa > Chordata > Mammalia > Afrosoricida > Tenrecidae > Nesogale > Nesogale talazaci. The sequence goes on along the minus strand of PVJH01039649.1, from coordinate 10,928 downwards.
GCAGTTTTTGTGGTAAAACTAGGTGCCTCGGCCGCCCATAAAATGATTTATAAAAAAAAAAAAAAAAAAGAGGGGGAAAGAGGAACTTATACCAAGGGCTCAAATAGAAAATATTTGGAAATTAATGTTAGCATGTGTATACAAATATGCTTGATACAAATGATGTATTGAATGTTATAAGAGTCCCCAATTAAAAAAAAATTAGGTGCCTCAGCTGATATTTGGGTTGGCTCATATTCGAGGATATACGGTATTCGCTGAGCATCTACTATGGTGCCAGGTATGTCAGTTTGTGGGTAAAGAGCAGTTAACCAAGACAAAATCCATTACATCCATGCAACTGGCACATAGGGAGGGGAGCCAATTACACATAATAAGCACGATATGATGTATTAAAATTAACATGCTATGTGGAGGTTAAAAAACAAGGCTGTCACTCTGAGGTCTCAGACGCACCTGAATTGCCTCGTATGCATGTGACATTTGGCTAGTGTATAAGGAAGGCCAAAGAATTGCTGTATTTGAGTTACGGTATTGGAGAAGAGCACCAAAAGGACCGTGGACTGTCAGACGAAAACCACATCTGTCTTAGAAGTCTACTAGCCAGAACGCTCCTCAGAGGCCAAGCTGGTGAGACGTCATCACACAATCGTTGGATATGTCCAGAGACCAGCCCCTGGTGAAGGACATCATGCGGCAACGCAAGAGGAAGCTCCTCGGGGACATGGGCTCACACAGTGGCTGTGACAATGGGCTCAAACGTAACGAGGACAGGACAGTGCGGAACAGAGCCGTGTGTCCTTGTGTTGCCTAGAAAGGTTGCTGAGTCAGAACAGACTCGAAAGCATACGACTGTCTATAAGCCGGGGATTTAATTATGTGTGTACACACACACACACACACACACACACACACACACACACAGTATGCCAAGATCCTAACTCCTGGGCAATCCCCATTTGATAGCAGAGGAAACCTATCTTAGTGGTGCTTAGCTACTTCCCCAACCTGATAGGAAATGAACAAACTCCCGTGCCCCAAGGTGGACACTGAGGTGTCAAAAGTTGAAGGCACAGTTAAACAAAAGCCAGAACTCCCCCTTCTGGAGGCCCAAGGACTGAAGTCAAGACTGACACTGTGCGGCACTGTTTGTTGCAGCTTTATTCACGATAGCCCAAATATCCCCTGGGCCCCTCACTCAACGCAATAGACACTCTGCCACCGAGAGAAGTCCTGAGACCTGTTCCCACAGGGATGATCCCGGAGTGGGCAAAGCTAGACCCCAAAAGGAGGGGCTAGACCAGCCGTTGCATGACCGATCCGCAATAAGCAAATGCACATGGAGACAAACCTGGTGACTGGTGTTATCGGAGGTGTGGATGGGAGGCGGCTCAATGGATAGTGTCTGCCTGGAGTGATGAAATCATTGTGGGATTAAAAAAAAATGTTTGCAATAGGGAATACAATTAATACTGCTGAATTATACACTTCCAAGAGCGGCTGAAAGGCCAACTTTTCTATTACATCTATTTCACCACAATTAAAAACAATAAAACGAGTGAGTGACAAGAGGTGGATGTCTATGTCTGAAGGTTGGCCAGGGTGACAGTTAACACTGCAAGTGGAGTAAGAGTAAAGTGACCAGATTTTAACATTGGTAAAGCGGGCCACCACTGACCTGGGGGGAAGGGGGTGCAGTAAAGGGGGGGGGTATATTCCCTTCCTGTTCTCCCACTGTTTCCTAGCTTGTCGTGTATTCTTTCCAAAAATTGGGACTTTTTCAAAAACACGGCGGGATGAGGGAAAAATTGTTTAAAATTGGGACCATCTCGCCAAAAGCAAGACATCTGGTCAAAGGACACTGCGTGATTGGTGGCCGAGAGGGCTGAGGCTGCAGAGAAGAAGCCTGAGTGCCTGTGGCTACATTTGTCCCGTGGTCTCCAGGTGTCCCAGTGTAGTGGCAGTGGGGGAGTCATGAGGAGCGAATGGAAATCCAAACACAGGTCTGCTTTCTCATCTTCTTCCTATTCTATGATGCTAAGATTCTGTGGTCTCTTCCACCTAAGGACTTCATAGGTCTGTCAGTTTAGAAAAGGGGAAAACAGACCCCGAAGTTGGGGGTGCAAACCAGTCTCTCTATGGGATAGAGATGATGATGATGTCCGCTCCTCCAAAGATTTACAGCTCGGAAAACCGAATATCAGGTTGCAACGATTCAATGGCAGTGGGTTTGCTTTTTTGATTGGGGGCCGGGGCGGACGGGGATTCGGTCAGGCTCTGGGAGCGATGTTAACTAGAGGCAATGAAAGATGTTGGAAGCTGTCAACCGTTCGCCCAAATGGAAGGGGCCCTGGGCAAGAAAAATGCACAGCCCTCGCTAGCAACCAACTAACCGGGAGTCAGTGAGCTGACCAGGGACAACCCTGATCCTGGAGCCTGGCTGTTGTCCCAACAGAGGGACTGGTGTCTGCCTCCCCCCGGCTGTGCTGGAGACAGTCTTCAAGGTCCTGATAAGGAGAATGTGTTGTACCTGACAGGTCTCATGCTCCACCCTCTGCCACTCGTTTCCTGGATTCTTTCCTACTGTCTGGAAGTCTTCAGAGGAAGGTCTTTCCTCTGCTTGACTTTCCCAAAGCCACCAAGGTTGTAACCTCCCTTTCACTTGAAAGGGAATAACTGTGGAGGTCAAGATCTCGGTTTCCATGGACAGCAGTACAAGGTACTTCGGATACAATAATGAGCAGAAACTGGCCAAGGATGCCAACCTGCCACCCATCACCCTCTGCCACCGCCCCCACTCTCCCTCTGGTAGAACCTGGCTTTCGACTGCGGGGGCTTCAGGACCCCTCTTCTCCTCCAGCTCTTCTGCAAAGAGTGACTTGTTGAAGAGCTTTCTGCATCTCAGATCTGCTCGGCAAGATAATTTCTGTTTTATTTGACCAGCTTCTTGCTTAACAAGTCACCTACACTCAGCCCCAAGCCGAAGCCCAAGCAACCTGAATTGAACCCCAAACCGTGGCTTTTAAAACCGTAAGTAGACTCCAGTTACACTTGATGTGGAGGACAAGCAGGCACCGGACCTCACCTCTTTTAGGGGGCAGAGGAAGAGTCTCATCTGATGTCCGTCTTGCTTTCCCCTGCTGGTTTCCTTCAGTCACACAGAGAAAACATCAGTCTATGCTATAGGTCTTGGTACTCTGGATTAAAAATATTTATTTATTTATTGCAGGGTGAACTATACTAAAAAAACAAAATGTGAAGGACAAACATACATCTCTAGTGACCCTCTCCACGACACAACCCTTGAGTTCTTCAAGAGACTTGCTTAACCTGGGGGAGGGAGTGGGAGAAGGAACCAAGGGGCAGAGAAAGCTGGGCCTGGAGAGTGAGGTCAGAAACGTTTGCTGTGTCCATCACTGGATTCCCAATCCTGAGGACGGAGCTCCGTAACATCTGTTGAAGGAGCCGATAAGAGAGCGGGCTGGGGTTGAGGGGATGGAGCCCTGGTGCTGCTGTTGGGTACACTTTGGGCTGCTAGCCGAGAGGTCAGTGGTTCAAACTCACTATAGGTGAAAGAGGCTTTCTGTTCCCATAGAGATTTAAAGCCTCAGAAACCCTCGTCTCTCTGGGCACTAACTGACTTAATGGCAGTGGGTTTGGGTTCGGGTTGAGAGTGTGGAGGGAGGGGGAAGATGGCTGGTGGAACTCCCATAAAAGGACTTTCCCGAGCTTAGTTTTGAAAACTGCTGGCTGAGTCTTACTGATACGCTATGAATCGATTTAGTGAATCTAACAAGGTTTTTGTGATGTGTTTCTCAAAGAATGGAAAATTGAAAAATTCAGAGCTATACTAGCCAGGGGAATTAAATCGTTTTACCAAACCTTTGTTTCAGATATAAAGAATACACATCTCACTTACCCAAACTCATTGCTGTCATGTCCATTCTGACTCATAGAGACCCATAGGACAGGACAGAACTGCCCCTGTAAGTTTCCAAGACCATAACTCTTTACCATAACTCTTTCTGAGGAGCTGGCTGGTGTTTAGAACTGCTGACCTGATGATCAGTCTCCCAACTTGGAATCACTATGCCACCAGGGTTCCTATACGAGCCTAGATTATGAAATAGAAAGAATACTAGTCATTAAAAAAAAAAAAGGCTGGAAGGAAAATGTTTGCCCAAAGCATTAAAACACCCACCCCGGGGCTCAAGCCAGCCTGTCTTGGATCAGAATTTCAGGCATTTTGCCCTTTGAACCAGTTCCCTTGGGAACGGAGTCAAAAGTCTGAGGAGCACTGGCCCCTTGGAATTCCAGGCAGTTCACGGCCATGAGGGAGCTGATCAACAAGTTTGTTCACCAGTTTTTATCCTGATCAACATCTGTTGATAGGGCACAGACAGGCATGTAGAAGGCATGAAAGCCTGACCTCACCACTGGACCATTTCCTTCCCCTGCCTAACAGCACACTCACAGTAAGGGCCAATCAGACCTGTTCAGGCCCAGGCCAGTCCTATGGCCTTTGTCTCCAGGACAAACAGATGAAGAGTATTCAGTCTCCACATGTGAGCCTGGCCTGCAGCCCACAGGGAGAGGAGGGTGCAGGCAGGACCCAGGAAAAACATATCACCCTGGGCTGCTGTCATCAGATCTGTATGTGAAGCAGGTGTGGCCTGGTGTACACTAATCCTGGCAGAGCTATTAGCCACCTGCCCTGACAACTGCAGGCAATCCCGGAACGCTGAGCCAGCCACACTGCCCAAGTCCTGGGGGCCCACTGGGCTTCAGGCTCCACCCGTTGTCCCTTACCCTGCACCACTCACAGACACTCCAATTAACCAAACCAGAGCTTGTGGACTCGGACGTGCACCAACAGGAACTGCTAGCATCTCTCTCAGCTGAAGAAACATGAAGGCCAGTCATTTTCTTCTCTCACTCCAGGCACGTTTCTGACATCAGGGCTAGCTCTCCAGCCTCCCTGACTGGTCATTTCCAGAACCAGTTCTGCTTCCCAAGAGCAGTGATTTCTCGACATGGGTGTGACTGGTGTCTGTCTTCCACATTCGCAGTCACACAAGAACTCTCTGTTCTAAGATGTTCTGATAAATTATGTCCAGTGAGATGGCTTCCCTCTGGCCTCAGTGCTATTTGTCCACTGTTAGCGTGTGAGGCACCATGTCTTTTTGTAAGCGTGTTATTTTTTACGTCACCTTGACTTGGTTTTTTACTGAAATCCCTAGAAGGCAGGCACACCTCCTTAAAACTTCTGATGGGTTTCCTGTCGTGGCTTCCTAAGAAAGGTCGTCGTAACCTGGGTTTTTCATCGGTACCTGCTTGTGCATGAATGACCTACAGAGGGAGTGCTACTGTCCTGTAAAGTGGTCACTTGTTCACGGCAGTGAGTTTGGCGTGGTGGCGCGTAGGGATGCAAGGATGTGGGTTAGGCATTGGACTCCTAACTGCAAGGTTGGCAGTTTAAACCCACCAGACTGTCCACGAGTGAGCAAGCTGAGGGTGTCTGCTCCCATCAAGACTCACAGCCACAGAAACCTCCTCGGGCAATGGAGTCGCTGGGGTGGTAGGGACCTTGGTTTTTTGGTTTTTTTTTTTGCGTGGAGGGCATCACTGCCCTCCGGTGGTGGGAGTAGGAGGCCCAGCCCCACTGCTGGAATTGAACCTCCGTCCCAGTGGGCCGCAGTCCCGCGCACAACCACTATGCCACCGGGGCTCAGCCAGGGACCTTGGTTTTTTGCAGGCGGTGACTGCAGAAGTACAGAAAGACGATCACAGGATGTCAAGAGCCATTGTTCCTGGATGACTGCCTTTAACCCCTGTTCATCTTCAAAAGGAAGTGTCTTCCGCTGAACAACAGATCAGCGCAGAAAGTGAACAAGAACACCAGGGGGAGCGGCCGCTCCTGGGATGGGAAAGGCTCAGGAATGACGCTCCAAGGCAGGAAGGGACACAAAGAAATGGATGAATGGACGGGACAACACAGGAAGTGGGAAGGGCACTGTGACATGGCAGGGATCGTAATCCGTGTCACTAATCAAAGGGAGCATGAACTGTGGTACAGAAAACTAATGCCCTCGGTAGACATTCACCTAAATCACAATAAAACATTTTTTTTAAAAAGGGTGTCTTTTACACTTGACTGGTCAAGCACCAAATGGCTAGTGCTACATTCCTGACACTAAACGAACAGTGTAATTAAATGATGCTAAAAAAAATTTTTTGCCCCCTTTTGCCTTGGAGAGCGCCTGGCAGCAAGATGGGTCACCAGCAGCTCTCCTGGAGCCATCCTCGCAAATTCGGCCAGGGGTCTTGTTCTTGCCGCCGTGTGCTCAAACCGGCATGGTCTGATCTGGAAATACGGCCTCAACATGTGCCATCTGTGTTTCCGTCAGTACTCGAAGGATATCGGCTTCATCAAGCTGGACTAAATTAACTTTGGATGGACTATCCAAGAGAACTACCCAACAGAAGAAACGATGCCAACTATTTGTACATAAAATAAAAAAAATTCAAGTCTCAAAAAAAAAAAATTTTTTTTTTTTTTTACACTCACAGGACCTGACCAACAGTATTAAAGAACAAAAGACAGCGTGAACTCGCCTCCGCAAGGGGTGTCAGCAAGGTAGCAGATGGATAGCAACTGGATGCACTGATTATTCATTGTTGGGCACCCAACGCCAGGTTTTCCCGCCCAGGCTCTCATTTAATCCTAACTGATGAAGAAGGGAGGCACAGAGCTCACCCCCTTCTCAACATGCGTGGCAAGCAGCAGAGAAAAGGCTTTCAAACCCAGATTCGGCTGACTCCAAACTCCATGGTCGCCACCACAATCCTGCACATGCCTTTCGAAAACCAGAGAGATTATACCAACGACGTGATCATGAACCAATCCTTCTTCAAAGAAAGCCAGACCAGGAATTTGGGGAAATGTGTATTTACCTAACTCCTTTGGCTCTTAACCTTTTTTTTTTTTATTTAATAAGTCTGGCCACTATTGACCCCATCTCACCGCCTTCTAGAGGAGCCCTGGTGGTGCGGTGGTAGCCTGTTGGACTGGGATCTGGAAGGTTAGCGGTTTGAAACCACCAGGTGAACTATAGGACAAAGACGGGCCTTTCTACTCCCGAAACCAGTTCCAGTGTCAGAAACTCACAGGGGGCAGTTCCACCCCGCCTTCCAGGGTCTGCATGAGTCAGCATGGATTGGCCGCCAGTGAGTGAAGCTGAACCTCCTTTTAAAGACAACGTCAACACCGTGTAAATGCTGTTGACTGGAACTTCAAGAAACATCTAGACTCTAACCACTGCTTATCACCACTCCCATGCCTCTTAACAAGCCTCGGAGCATCCTCTCTTTTCCTGCGACAGCTGTTTCCACGCACATCAGGGGGCCCTTTGAAAAGACGCTGTGGGGCCACATGGCAGCTCTTCCCAGCAACTCTCCTCCCACGACTTTACCCTTCACTCTGTTCCTTTCTGCTTCTTGAAAAAAAAAAAGGGGGGGTGGGTTATAGTTCAGCCCAGGCTCTTTGTACAGGCCCAGCCCTCTCTGCCTGGGGCTCTCTGAAGATATGCACACAGCCCACTTCTTCAAGACCTTCTCTAAGTGCTGGCTCCAAGGCCACATCTGCCTCAGTTAAACCAGAAAAACCCAAACTCAAGGGCATCCAGAAAATTCTGACCCATCATCGTCCCCCTATGAACAGGGCAGAATTGCCCCGTGGGCTCCTAAGGAGTAAGCAGTAAGCCTTCAGCAGAGCAGAAAGCCTACTCTTTCTCCCCATGAGTGGCTGCCCAGGTCAAAGTGCTGACCGGTGGATGGTTCCAGCCCAGCTTAGAACCCACTACATGCCATTCCTTAACAACCTGTTTCCAAACCAGAAGCCATCTTCCCACCCCAACACTGCTATCTCCTCTAGGCTTGTTTCTACCCATCTGATATATTGCATAAGAAGGCCTGATGGCGCTGTCGGGTCAGCATTGGACGGCTAACACACAAGTCAGTGGTTCAAACCAACTAGCCATTTGCAAAGAGACGGATAAGGCTCCTGGAAAGATGCCGTCTGGGAAGCCCTATAGAGGGTCAGGAGGAGCTGGAATCGACTTGACGGCAGTGGGTTTGGGTCCTGAGCTACAGAGCCTGCATTTTCCCTCAGTGTCTCGTGAGGGTACAACTGAAGGGCATCTCCAACACCGAAGACAACACCAGGCACATTAGAACGTGCCCAGTGAATGCAGGAGGGAGCGTCCCATTGATCATGGGGGAAAAAAAACATCATTGGTTCATACCTTCTTTCCATGAACTTTTTGAACTCTCCTTATATGCAGAATGATTCAGCGTTCTCGTTTACTAGCAAGACAGACCCTTAGGTCGGTTGATGCACTATATTTATCTTCCCTAGGGACTCCTGCATTCCTGGAAGCCCTTATTTTCCCACTGGACAAGACTAATTGTCTGGGGCAGTGGTTCTCAACCTTCCTCATGTCACGACCCTTTAATACGGGTCCTCATATCGAGGTGACGCCCCCAACCATAAAATTATTTTTGTTGCTACTCCATAACTGACACTTTGCTACTGTTGTGAATTGGGTGACCCCTGTGAAAGGGTCACTTGGCCCCCAAAGGGGTCGGGACCCACAGGTTGAGAACCGCTGCTTAGGGACTCGAACGCTCCAGAAGGTGAATGCTGAGGCAAGTTGTGGAACAATGGTTCAGTGCTCCGCTGCTAGATATAAAAGCTAGTAGTTTTAAAGCCTCTTGGTTAAAGCCACCCAGAGGCTTTATGGGAAACAGACCTGGGAATCTGCTCCTGCAAGATTTTTTTCAAAAACCTCACTGCCATCAGGTCCATGCTGACTCAGAGTGATCCGCTGGCCTTGTGTGTTTCCGAGGCTGTAACTCCGTGAGGGACTAAAAAACCTGGTCTTTCTCTCTCAGATCAGCTGATAGTTTTGAACGGGTAGCCCAACTCCTCACAGGCTAAAATTCCTGGGTGACAGCCCCGTGCCACAGCTCGATACTCGTCTTGTAATGCTATTGTGCAGTTCGTAAATTGTAGAAAAGACTTACACTAAAATCAAACCGAGCCCACGGTCGTCGCTTTGATTCTGACTCACAGCAAGCCTGTAAGAGTTGGGCTGCTCCCCAGGGTTTAGCAGGCTGGAAATCTTTCCAGAAGCAGACGTTCTCAGGCACGGGTGGGCTGGAACCACTGGCTTCTCAGCAGCCCACTGCTTACCTCCCTGCACCACCAGGGCTCTTAAGCCTGCACTGAAATAGGCCAAAAAAGATTCCGTCCCAACATCCCTAAAACGCCAGCTTACAGACACATTTAGGAACAGATCCCATCTGGCGGGCAAGAGATGATGAGAGCTTGAAAAATATCCGCGAGACAAAAATGGAAGACTGACTGGGTATCTAGACTAATGCTTCAGTCTTCGACTGCATCAACAAGCATCTGAGAAGCCCAATTTGGGGATGAGCTAGAGAGGTAATATTCCTCCACTTATGCTTAAATACTTTAGCAACCAACACCTAAAGAAAGGGCTTTGAGCAAAAATCTCACCCAGAGCTTTCAGGAAAAGGAATCCTGGAAGATCCTGTTTATGCTCTTTCTTATCAGTAACTGAGCTGGCTGGCTCCTCCATGCCTGCCAGCAGGCAGATAAGCTCTCTTTTAAATGTGGAAGAAATGTCCTATAATGTCCTGTCAAAGGTGGAGCTTTCCAAGTTAATTATACACCAGGAGCTGGATTCCTATACCAAGATTCCTGCTGACTCCCAAGACAATTCCCCGCTCCATCCCTTCAGAAAATCATTTCAGAATCGGTGTTAGGTACCATCAAGTCAGTTCTGACTCATAGCAGTTCTGGGTTCAACAGAACAAAGCATTGCCTGGGCCCCCTGCACCATGTTCACAATCGCTCAGCCTGGGCCCATTGTCGCAGCCACTGTGTCCATTCAACTTCTGAATCGGGCAACTGAAAAGGGGAATCCCCCCCCCCCCCCAAGTCCCTTGCATCCCCAGACCCATGGGTTGAATGCTTGCTCTCCTTAGGAGACTGACAGTTTTACCTGTGCGTCTTACCTGGGACGTTTTCTCGATTGAGCTTGGGTCTGCGGGCAATCACAAAGTCCTTGTCACTGGCCTTGCTTTTCTGGCGCTTTCGTGGTGGGCTCTGTGGGTTACTCAGACTGGAGAGCAGCTCTTGGGGGATATTCTCACTGTCCACTTCCTCCTTCTCCAGGGAAGAGACCCCCATGCCTGAGAGCAGTTCGGAAGTCTTGCCAGAATCCCATCCCCACGTGAAGCTGGTGCTGACATTGCTACTCTGGTCAGGAATTTCCTGGAGGTGTTTCCTGCAGAAATGTACAATACCCCGGTTCCTTTCAAGACCCTACCCTTAAATCACGCCAAACAAAAGACGAACCAAATCCAAGGCCCTCCAGTTAAAATCTGACTCCCAGGGCCTTTGCAGGGTAGAGAACTGCCCTAGATGGTTCCCAAGCCTGTCAATCTTCCAAGACTGTGGCAGATTGACACTTCTTTGTCCTGAAAAATCAGGGGGGTTCTAACGGACGACTTTACCGAGAGCTTCACAAAACTTGCGCCACCGGGGCTCCCAAACCACCCCCAATGGACGGCCATCGAGTCGACTCGGTGACCCCGTTGGGCAGGGTAGAACTGCTCCCGTGGGTTTCCGAGGCGGTAACTCTTTACAGGAGTAGAAAGCCTCGCAGAGGGGCTGCTGGTTTCGAACTGCTGACTTCGAGGTTCGCAGGCACAATGAATTAAATCGGATTTGTGCGGGCCAGCTGCGAATTTCCAAGAAAATAAGCGAACCAATGGGAATGGCTTTTGATTTACGATCGTGCAAGCGGCCTCGCGAACTCCTTACCGTGGACGGGACGGGA
>PVJH01039648.1:0-16270 GCA_004026705.1 Nesogale talazaci | reverse complement strand
AGATGTATGTAAACCATAAATATAAAAATGGATTTGGGAATCATGTTTAATTTTAGCCCCAATCTAAGAAAAATTAGTTCTTATGACATGCCCTGCCAGATGCTCAAGCTGATGAAGAGATCACTGAATATATGGGTGGTACAGCAAATTATGATAAAGAAAGCAGACGGTGCCTGACTATCAAAATAAGAGTGTTTGGGGTCTTGAAGACATCACTTAAAAACAAACAGTCATCTAAGTGAGGCATCAACTAAGCCCACAGGAAAGCACACAATTTTGTTTGATCAAAGGGTTATAAATAATAAAATCTGAAAGGGGAGGGGTTTTTTTGTTTTGTTTTTTTAAAGAGGAGCTTGTATCAAGGGCTCATGTGGAAAATATTGGGAAATGTATGTGGAAATATGTGTGCAAATGTGCTTGATACAAATGATGTACTGAATGATGAAGTAGCCATAAGAGCCCCCAATAAATTTTTTTTAAAAATCCAAATAAGTAGGATAGAATGATATCAGAGCTTAAATGTGAACACCCAATTTGCAGAAGGTGATGAATGACAGTGGAAATCCAAAATCCATGTCCCTATATTCCAGCGGTTTTCAACCTGGGGATTGTGACCCCTTTGGGGGTGGAACAACCCTTTCACAGGACTCACCCGATTTCTAACAGTAGCAAAATTACAGGCATGAAGTAGCAATGAAAGTAATTTTATGGTTGGGGGGGGTCACCACAACATGATGAACTATTTTAAAGGGTCATGGCATTAGGAAGATTGAGAACCTCTACTATATGGATTAAGCTTCTGATCATAGTTGAGGGATATGAATCACTTTGCTATCAGACAGAGTGCATTTTAAACTCCATTATGGAAGATGTAGTTAGGTTACAACTTAATATTTTATCTTTTGATCCCCCTTTTGACCCCATTTTAAATTTTTTCGGGGGGGGGGCGCTTGAAGGGGAACTACACATGGGTTGAATCCCCTCTAGACATAGACTAGGGAGGTGAAAAACCTTGCTATTGTGCAGAGTACAGTAGAGAGTAGATTGTTGAAGAGCAGGTTAGTTTAGAAATGTTCTCCTTTTGACCCATTTCAAAATTTTCCTGGTTTTCTTTTTTGTTAGTTTGTTTTTGTGTGTGTGGCATCACTGCCCTAGTGGAAGTAGGAAGCCCAGCCTTGTTCCTGGAGAGCTGCTGCTGGATTTGAACCATCAGCCCTGTGGGCTGCAGTCCCTCACACAACCACTATACCACCAGGGCTCAGTTTTCCTGGTTTTTAATACCTCCTACTTTCTCTACAATTGAAGGTTTTCTCTGGTTTGCATTGTTGGTGGTGGTTTGTTTTCTTTTTCTTTCTTTCTTTGTATCTTTCTTTTTGTTTTCCAATACATGAAATAGAGGATAAGTACACCTACAGAGACAATCACTGAATTAGTGACTATTAGGGGGAGGGAAGAGGAGGTTGGAGGAAAATGGGAGCTAGTAACAATGAATACAGGAAGGAAAAATGTTCAGAAACTGTTTGTGGTCATAATTGTGTAACTTTCTGATATGAATCCATTATTGAAGTGTGTAATATGAAAATTTTATGACAAACTATTAAAAAACCAATTCATACACATTTTGTTTCATGTCATTGATTGCAATGACAAAAATCGTTGTTACAGTATAACAACACATATAGCACTTCCTCCCTTTATTTCCCATTTCTATTCCTTCCTCTTTCCTAGCCCTTCTGAACTTTGTCTCTGAGGAAATGTCGCCTTTATAATCTCCAATGTTTGATGCTTCTAAAGGTGCTCCCTGGGTTACCATGACCTCATAGACCTCTCTATTGTTTAGCTGAAATTTGAGCCAAGAGAGTGAGGTCAGTTCCAAGCCTGAAATGTGACTAGTGACTATGCTTCATAATCTTGGGGATTCCACCAGTTTCTATCTGACCAGTGAGACCAGCCATTGTTTTATGAATTTAAGTTTTGTTGCGTATTTTTCTCCCACTCTCTCTTGGACTTTGTAACGTGATCCCATTTGGGGGTAGTCAGCAGTGGTATCTATGCATCATCATCCATTAGACTTTGGGGAGCTATGAGATAAGTATTGGGTTTCGAACTGAAAAGTTAGCAGTGCAAACCTACAAGCCCCTCTAAGGGAGAAAGATGAAGCTGCCTGTTCATGTATAGATTTCAATCTCAGAAACCCAAAGGAATCATTCTACTCTGTCCTATAGGGTCAATGTGAATCAAAATCAACTGTATGGTGGTGGATTGGGGTGGAGGGGTATTATCCAGTAATTTTTAAGGATGTTGTTATCCATTTTCCATGAATTTGATTTTCCCCTTGATCTTCCTGTTGTTGATTTCTAATTTTAAAGCATTTTTATCTTAGAGGATGTGTTGTAGAGTTTGAATTTTTTTTAATTTATCAAGGCTTGCTTTGTGCCTTGAAATATGGTCTATTCTGGAGAACAGTCCATGTGCTAGGAAAATGAATGTATATTATATTGTTGTTGGGTGTAGTGTTTTATATATATCTAAAAGTTCTCGTTGATTATTTCCTCAACTATTGCCCTTTTTGTGTTTGAGATTTTGTGTGTGTGTGTGGTGAGTCATTTTGATTCCCTTCATATTTCCTTCTCTGTATAGTTTTAAAGTAATATTCTTTGTGGCTACAATGAGAAACATATTTACATATTTACATATTTACATTCTAATTTTTAACAGCCAAATTAAATTTACATCAATTCGTGTTAGGCCAGGTTGTCTAGAGAAAAAAAAACAGTATCACTCATGCATGTATAAGAAAAAACTTTATATCAAGAAGCTACCCCAGACCAATCCAACTCATGTCTGTAAACCCGATGCTACTCTATAAATCCCTCTTCAGATTGGTGAACCAGGAAGCAGACAGATCCCATGGATCTGGTGAGTGCAGGGTCCCATGGTGAGTGCAGGGTCCCATGTATCCAAGCTAAATGGAGACATGGTAGGGCACTAGCAGCTCTAAGGGTTGGATTGTCCAAATAGGGCCACCCTTCAAAGTAAAATTCTAGCAGGCATAGGGGTAGAGAAAGAGGGGTTCCCAGAGTGCCTCACTTTTCCCCCCAACAGTTTATTGATATATAATTCACATATTATACAATTTCATAGTTCAGTTGTAGTTAGAAAGAGTTGTATATATAGCACCATAATTCATTCTAGTGCATACTCCCCCTCCCATATTCTTTATTTGCTCCCCAATTCCTCTCGACCTCCCCCTTATCCCTGATAAGTTAATAATACATAAATTATTTTCACTATGCTTCATAAACTGAAAAACATCACCAAAAAAGAATAAAAAACTGTGTGTATATTAAAGAAAGAATGAAAATATTTAAATAAGCCAGAGAGAAAACCTCTGTTAATAAGTAAACAAAGCATATTTAAACCTAGATCAAATCCAGAATAGATCAAGAGGGAGATCAAATGACTAGGTATGATATTACAGTGTAATTTAATCCACCACACTCAAGTTTGCAATAATCTGTTTGATAGCAGGCTATTTGTGTCCCTTTGGTGCTAGGGGATCTCTCAGAGGTTTAATCCAAACAGATACTCCATAAATGGATTTGGGGCTCCCACTGTCTTCTCTAGCCTTCTAACAATTGAATATTCACAATGTAAGTTCTAAAACCTTTCCATCCATTGTACTTGCATTTTGTTATCATCTTTGGATCACACAGGTTGGTGCCCTCCTTCCATGTGAACTGAGTTGATGCCTCATTTAGAAGGCTTCTTGTAATATACAAATGTTTAAGACTCTAAATTCTGTTCTTTTTGATAGCTGAGCACCATTTTTTTTCTTCACCACAGCTTTCTGTAGCACCCACATCTTCAGTAATCTCTTTATGAAGATGAATATTGAGCAGGGCCATGTCATAAGAACTAAATATTCGACAACAACAAAAAAGAACTAAATGTTCTTGAGTTGGGTCTAGAACTCATTGGAGCCCAGAATCCATTCACCTGTCTATGGATGATGCACGTAGCAACCCCATTCTTATACAAAAGACCATATCCCCAAAGAGGTGTCATTAAGCTACTACTTGATTGGCAGGTTTAACCCCACTTCTATGTCAGAGTGTCTAGTTGCCATAATCCCTAACTACTACATAACTTCAATAACAAGTATTATCTAAACAGTGCATATGGTTGAGCTTTTGACTATTAAAAGGTTGGTGGCTCTTCTCTGATCCCCCAGAGGTGGCTCAGAAGGTAAGTGTGGCGATTTGCTTCAGAAAGGACACAGCCTTTAAAAACTTTATGAGGCCCTTTGAGTTTTGCCTCATTTACAGAGATCTAACTACAGGCATGTGTGTGTATACATACATACATTTATACACAATGACAGGGGAATGAATCTATAGATTCATTCATAAAGTATTAAGGTAGCAGATGGATATTGGGCCTCCACTCAAGTACACCCTCAGTGCAAGAAAACATTGTTCCACTAACACAGTACTCTGTAATGTCTACCTTTCCTGATGTGATCACTGAAGACAAAATGGGTGCATAAGCAAGCCTGGTGAAGAAAGCTGACGACACCTGGATATCAAGAGATATAGCATCTGAGGTCTTAAAGGCTTGAAGCTAAACAAGCAGCCATCTAGCTGAGAAGCAACAAAGCCCACATGGAAGAAACATGCCAGCTGATGTGCGCATGAGGTATCAGGCATCTAAGACTCAAATAAACAAAAAGCATATAGATGGGAGTGAGGGAGAGAGTAAAGTAGAGATCCAAATCCCACCAGTAGTCAATTGGATACCCCCTGTCAAAAGGGCCAAAAGAAAGAAAAGAGTCAATCAGGGTGCAGCATAGCATCAATAAAACACACACCTTCCTCTAGTTTTTTTTTAATAGATTTTATTAGGGGCTCTTACAACATTTAATACATCATTCGTATTAAGCATATTTGTACACGTGTTGCCACATTCATCTACATTATCTAATTGAACCCCTCCAGCATAAGTTCCTCTTCCCCTCTTTCCTCTAGTTCTTAATTTTTTTAATTCCAACTCCCCGTACTTCCCCTTCCCTCTCCTCCTTCCCCATGAACTTCCAGTAATTTACAAATTGTTATTACCCCTTCATATCTTACACTGTCTAATGTGTCACTTCACTCACCACCACTCCCATTTTCCGTACCCCAGAGAGGAGGTCACATGTAGATCTGAGAAATTTGTTCCCCCTTTCTACTCCACCCTCCCTCCACACTCCCAGTGTCACAGATCCCCACTAGTCTCAAGTTATTATCTATCCTAAATTTCCACATTTTAGACTCCAATGTGCATCCCCTGGTCTACATATTTTGATAGCCGGCACCATCAGCTTTCTTCACCACATTTGCTTATGCACACATTTGTTTTCTGTGATCGTCAGGGAGGTGCCCATCATGGAATGCCAATTTAATAGAACAAAATGTTCTTGCACTGAGGAAATACCTGATTGAGGTCCAATGCCCATCTGCTGTTCTAATTCTAAGCCTATAAGTATATGCATATTGATCTATTTCCCCTTCATCATATGAATATGTGTACCTATGTATATGCCTGTATTTAACCTCTATAACTGCCCCTTACTCCCCAGTTCTTTTCTCTACTTCCCTATACCTCCTCCTGTCCCACCATGTCAAACTGTTCCTCTAGTTTTTTAATGCACCTTCCCTCTGCCCTCCCACCACCATGACCCCAATGCTGTCTTACAAATCCGGCTAGATCAGAACATGTATACTGGTACAGATAAGAGTGCCCAACACAGGGAATCCAGAGCAGATAAACCCCTCAGGACCAATAAGGAGAGCATCAGTACCAGGAGGGTAAGTGGGTGGGGGAACTGATCACAATGATTGAAGTATGGCTTTATCCCCAGGGGACAGAGAACAGATAAGAGGGTGAACTGAGACAGCAGTCAGTGTAAGACATGAAATAAAGAAAGAAAAATATATAAATTATCAAGGGGACATGGGGGGAGGAAGGGAAGTTGAAGTAGAAAGAAAATGTTTTGAAAAAGGTGATGGCAACATATGTACAGATATGTTTGACACAAGGGATATATGTATCGATTGTGATAAGAGCTGTAAGAGCCCCCAATAAACTAAAAGATAAGTTTATGAGGCAGTGTTACTCTGCACACATGGAACCACCATGAGTTCAAATTGAATCAACAGCAGCTAAGGAAAACTACTCCAATCATACAAAAACTCTATTCCTATACCATTCTCCCTCCTCCATGTTGTTATTATCACAAAACACACTTTTCTATATTATGTGCCCAGTATTTATTTATGTTATTGTTTATCCTTTTTTCTTCTATATCACATAGGATGAACATCACAAATATAGTTCCAATCGAAAGATACAACAAAATTGATAAGAGGCGTTTATGAAGTTTGTTGAAAAATGGAAGTGAAAGCCAATGGCATTTTTCCCTGAATTTTTTTAAGCTGTCTTATCTGTTTGTGGTGGAAATTATTTGAGGTCTATGTTTCTTCACATATTGTTGAGTTATTATTTAGTGCCTTCATCTCTCGACTGAACCACTCTATTGAGCATTTCTTTAGGACTGGTGAGTAGTAATGATCTAATTTAGCTTGCTATCTGAGGTTGTCCAAATTTCACACTAATTTTCTTTTCTTTTTTGTGGGCATCACTGCCCCCTGGTGGGAATAGGAGGCCCAGCCTTGCTCCAGGAGAGCTGCTGCTGAAATTGAACCACCAATTCTGTGGGCCGCAGTCCCACACACAACCACTCTGCCACCGGGGCTAAGCCACACCCTAATTTTCAGAGGCAATTTTTACCAGAAATAGGATTCTCATTTGCTTGTTTTGTTTCTTTGCTTGCAACTAGCTGGTGTGTTACAAAAGAATTGAATACGGTTTCAATTTTGTTTTGCCACCTCATCTAACCACACAGACTAATATTTTGTTCTGATGGGTGAGGAAACTGGAAGATTTTTAAGGCTGCGAACCTTTTCTCTCTCTTTTTAATTTAAATTTATTTTAAGATTTTAAATTATTTTTTCCTTTTATTTGTGGAGTATAGCACAGGCAAAGGAAAACAGACTATATATATAATTGCATGATCCTTTGCATGAGAATAGTAACAGTATCCCAGAAACCTGTATGTGGCTGCTGCTGCAGCCACTGCTACGGCGATTGCTGCTTTCTCCTCCTCTTCTTCCTCTTCCTCCTCCTCTTCTCCTTTTTCTCCAACCACCCTCCCTCCCTCTTTCCTTTCCTGTCCATCCCATCTCTTGCTCCCCATTCCCTCCCCCAACCTCACCATAACCTTCAGTCTTTTCCTTTGGTGATAAAACCATTTTCTCATGTTTCGTTTGTTTCTCCTTTGTCATAATGGTTTCATGAAATATATATCTTTATGAGATTAGCTAACATTGCTGAGCATGTCCTCTAATTTTCTCCAGGTCAGAAGGTGTTTGACAGTGTCACCATTTTTTTTAGGGACGCCTAGTATTCCGTTCTGTGTATATAGCAAGATTCATTTATCTATTGCTATACAGACAGGGGGTTATTGTTTCCATCCTTTTGTTATTAAAGATATTGCTGCAATAAACATGGGTGTGCATATATCTGTTCATGATTTGCTCTTTATATTTTGGGGAGTGTAGACTGAGATTGCAGGGTCATGTGGTATTTCTATTCAAATTTGTTTAAGGGAGCACCGTGTTGTTTTCTATGGTAGTATACAATTCTGCCAGCCTGCCAGAAATGTGTGAGCATTCCATTCTCTTCACATCGTCTACAGCATTTTTATTTTCTGTTGTTTGTAATTTTGCAAAAATATGAATGTGAAGGCATCGCTATTTTAAATTGCATTTCTCTTATCGCTAATGATCTAAAGCCTTTCTTCAAATGATTTTGGCAGCCTGGATGTCCTCTTTACTAAATTGCCCTGTGCCCATTTTTATTAGATTACTTGTGTTTTCCTTATTAAGGTGCCGTGATTTTTTTCTATAGCTTTTTAAAAAATTGACTCTTAATCTGATATATTATTGCCAAGTATTTTTTTCCCAATCTGTGGGTTCTCTTTTGATCAAGTCTTTTGATGACATAAATGTGTTGTTTTCTTTGGGGGGGCATCACTGCCCTCTGGTGGTGGGAGTAGGGGGGTGCATCACTGCCCTGTGGAGCTGGAATTGAACCTCCATCCCAGTGGGCCGCAGTCCCACGCACAACAACTACGCCACCGGGGCTCAGCCCCATAAATGTGTTTTTAGAAGTTTTCAGTCCTCTATTTTGTCTTCTCTAGTATGGGAGTTATTCCCTATGTTTTGTAGTATATTTATTTATATCTTGCATTAGGGCCCATAAGGAGTGCTAGTAGATAGTGGCTACTTGTTCTGTTGCAAGGTATGCAGTTGGAAAACACCACCCTCTCAGAGGAAAGCAAAGAAGGCTTTATAGACCTATAAAATGTACAATTTCAGAAACCCACAGGGCCAGGTCTACCCTGACCTATAGTCTCACTATTATTCTAAATCAACTTAATGACCGTGTTTAGTTTGGTTATTAATATCCTTAAGCTTGTCCCTTCCTTCCAATTTATGATCATTAGAATTCTAGGCCAATGGTTCTCAACCTTCCTTTTAATACTGTCCCTCATGTTGTGGTGACCCCTCCCCCAACCAAAAAATTATTTTTATTGCTTCATAACTGTAATTTTTCTACTACTATGAATTGGGAGACCCTGTGAAAATCGTTCAACCCCCAAAGGGGTCATGGCTCACAGATTGAGAACCACTGTCCTAGGGTTTATATTTAGGTCTTTAATCCATATTAATAGAATTTTTGTACATGGTGTGAGATATGGTTTCTATTTCATTCTTTTGCAGATGGAGAGTCAAAGTTTCCAGTACCATTTATTTAAGAGACTCTTCCCCACTTAATGCATTTTAGTCCTTTATCAAAAATCAGATGTCTGTAGGTACTTGGTTGTATTTCTGGGTTTGGTCTACATGTCCCTCATTATACATATCTCTCATATCTCCATACTGTTTTTACCATGGTTGTATGATAGGTTTTTAAGTCTGGGAGTGAGAGAACGTTCTTAAATGGCAAGGTTTTTCTTTTTCTTTGAGCACTTTGCATATACAGGGGGGGGGGCTTCAAAAAGTTAATGGAATATTTAATTTGTTTAATTTTATTTTTCTTCAAACATTTTGGAGTTTCTTCATATCATCCAACAGACTTCTAACTCCAAGGTTTCTGTACAGAAGTCGACACTTAGACTTTTATGAATGCCTTTGTATATAACCATTCACTTTTCTCTTGCTGCCTTCATGATTTCCCAATCTTTGATTTTTGATATTTTTATAAAATGTGTGTTTCTTGGTTATCCACCTTTCTGGGTAATCCGACTTGGTCTTTGTTGTGCTTCCTCTGTGTGCAAATTCATGTGTTTCATCACATTTGGAAAGTTTTATGGTACTGTTTCTTCAAATAATCTTCCTGTTTTCTCTTTCTCCATACCATTCCATGATGCCTTTTATACAATAATGTGTATATTGGTCTGCTTAATGTTGCCCCAGATGTCTCTTGCGTTCTGCTCTTGTATTACTCCCTTTTCTCTCTGTTTTTTAAAGGTTTTTCAGATTGGATAATCTACAAAATTGACTACTTTTTTATGTTTGCATTTTCAGACATGTATTCTGAGTCTGTTCATTCAAAATATAGTCTTCTGAGTTTTTTTTGTGAATCACATTCAATCTATAGAAGAATGTGGGAATAATTGACATCTTTAATATATTAAATATGGTGACCCATGAGCATGATAAGGCTCTATATTTATTTACATTTTCTGTTTCTCAAAGCAATTTTATTATATTTTGAGTGAAATCTTGCATATATTCAATCCAATTTATTTGTAGTCATTCTATTTCAAATCAACTTTCTTTACCTATAATTTACACACATATTTTAAATTCATAGATTAATTCTCTTGGGCACGTTTGTTCATCAATGGAATCCTTCTCCTAGTCAAGATATATTTAACATTTCCCATAATTGAGATATTTTAGTTACACTCTTTTGCAATCAGAAAGAAATCCCAGCCATCAAGTCAGGCAAGCACTGATATGATCTAATATAGTTTATTCTGACCCATTCTAGAATTTCATATTAAAGGGCTGACACAGAATTTACTCTTCTGTGCCTAGTTACCATTCTCTCAGCATATTTTGATAGTCATCTATATTATTGCTTATCTCCATAATTTCCTTTTTATTGTTGAGTAGTATTCCATGAATGATTTCATCTCAATTTTATTATACATGAATCTTTTGATACTATCTCCACATTGGGCATACTAAATAAAATTGTTACAAACGTTTTGTACAGGTATTTTAAGTAAACATGTCTTCACTTCTCTTGAAAAATTCCACAGAAAAGAATTACTGAGACATATGGTAAGTGTGACTTTTCAAAAAAATCTTTCAGTGTGGTGGAATTTCCAACCAGCAATGAATGAAAATTGCTGTTGTTCTGGGTTCTCAAGAATACTTGGTATTGTCAAACTTCTTAAGTATAGGAGTTCAAGTGGGACAGTGGAGAATTCAGTGGAATTCACACCTCCTTTGAGGAAACCCAGGTCCTATTCTTCTTGTATAATGAATGCCTATCCCTTGCAGCAGCCACTTGTGTTGCTGTGCATGTTATTATGATGTAAAACTGGTTTCAGGGGAGCTTACAGACTAAGACAGACTAGAAAGAAAGCCTGCAGATCTACTTCTAAAAATCAAACCTTGAAAACCCCATGAATCCCTACAGTCTAACGCCCAACTGAGCATGAGAAGGAGAGTCTCAAGGATCTCCTTGGAACCAGGAAACTCAACAGAGCTAGCAGCAGTAACAAAAATGGGTATGTAGCAATATTCATTCTGATATTATTGCACATTCCTCTGATAATTAATGAGGTTTGGCAGCTTTTCATTAATTTAATGAATATTTAAAAGGGGCTACTCACCAAAACCGGATTTTTTTCCAAAGGTAGGTATTTAAATTTTTTGCAAAACAACTTTATCACCTTCAAAGTACTCTCCATTACACCAATACAGTTGTCAAAGTTGTGATTCCACTCTTGGAAACACTTTTCAAACTCATCTGTTTAGATAGTTAACAGCACGTTTCTCATTTTTTCTTCTACGTTATCAAATCACTGTCTTTTCATGTTCCTATTAGCAAATAGGAAGTGTATTTACTATGTAACTGCAATCTTGGTAATTCCTCTTCCTGGTTCTATAACAGATTTTTTGTAGCTTCATTAAGATTCTCTAAACACATGAACATGACAGTCATTGCTTTCAAACCAGAAATTTGTGGAAGATTTATGGTTTGGTTTTCAAAATCTATCAGAAAAGCTCCGTTGCATGAGAAGCTCCTTGGCTGACTTCATGGAAGGTCCTCATGTGCCTGGGGGCCCCTCACAAGAGAAGTCATCAGCTGCCCTGTCCTTTTCCAAGTTCTAAGAGTGCAGCTGCCTGTAGAGTCTATATTTATATAATGACTTGACAAAGGAGACAGGTGGTAATTCTTAACCCCTCCCCCCAACTTGAATCCTCTTTTTCAAGTAAAATGATGTCCTTTGTTCCTTGCTTTATAAAACGTACATTGCTCGTTGTTGAATTTAAAAAGGAACAAAACAGAAAGGTAGTAAGATTTGGGGGTGGGAACCCACACTTGGTGGGGGGCTCTTTCCTTAACACACCTCCTCCAGGATTATTAGTGGTGAGAAAATGGTGAGCACTGGCAGTAGAGAGGACAGGGGACAAAACAGGGGAGGAAGAGGGGAACTAAAACTCTGTAAGGCACAGTAAAACTGCCCCCCCCCACCTTTGGCATTTTAGAGTCTGTAAATCTTTACAGATGAAAAAAAATCTCATCTTTCTTGCAGGAAGCAGCTAGTGGGTTCCTGGTCCTGATGTTAGCCGCCCATTGTGTAATCCACTACACCAGGAGGGACCCTTAGCTGCCAGCAAAGGAGAAACCAAATCACAGAGAAGCCGCAGGAAAGACCAACAGCGCCTTGAGCAAACGCCCAAACTGGCAAGCAGGGAATGTCCCCAAAGAGGAGAGAATGAAAGGCACGAAGGCAGAGCGGCTCAGAGATGTGCAGGCTGCTGGCTTGGCCCGACTCCAGAGCGCAGGGGCGGGCCCAGGCAGGCGGCAGGGCCGGGCGGCCACGACGTGCGTCCAGTGACTCGCTCCTCGCACACCTACTTGCGCGCTTCCCCGCAGAAGCCGACCATTCTCTGCTTCGCTCCTGACGGTCCGGAGAAAGCGAGTGATCCGGACGACCCAGGACTGTGAGGCGCAAGCGGAACCCGTACGGAACCAAAGGGTCCCTGAAGCCGGGTGGGTGCGCGGTCGTGCCGGGCAGAGCACCCTCCCGGAGCCCGCTGAGCCAGCAGCGTCAGTAAGTCCAGGGCTGCGAGCCCGAGTCGGGGCGGGTGGTGGCACTGAGGGGCAAGTCTCTCCAGGAGAAGGGGCTGGCTCACCCTGCAGGAGGGTGGATCGGAGGGGACCGGCAAACTTTGGGAAACACTTGCATCTCTCTCCCACCCCCTCAGGTTTCTTTAGCACCTTGCTTGGCCCTGTCCTCCTATGTGCAGGGGTTCACAGGGAGGGGGGGCGAGGGCCAGAGAGTTTTTCCACAGCAGCTACCCCCCCACCCCCCGCAGATCTGAGAATCCTGAAGGTGCACCTAGTGGTGAGGATCAGGAAGAGAGGACTTCCAGGATAGGCCCAGGTCGGTAAGACGGATGGGAAGGGGGTGAGTGTGGAGGGGGGGGCAGTGCTCACTTTGAGACCCCCTGCTGCCCCCCACCTTGTCCTCCATTTTGTTGCCTGCAGAGCCCTGGCAGGGAGAGGCTGGAAAATGTTGGACTTGGGAAAGGGAGCCCTAGTCGCACGGATGAGAAAAGGGACATTTTTAAAATCTTAAGATGGACTTTGGGCTGCTAACCCGAAGATTGGCGGTTCAAGCCCCACCAGCTGTTCCATGAAAGAGTCTGTTCTTATCCAAATTTGACATTCTGGGATACACTACATAGGATTGCTAGGGGTTTGAATCAAATGATGGCAAGGGGGTGGACTCGGTTTTAATATCCGGGTGCAAATTATGGAATAAGGGCTCAGCCTTGTGCCTTGATGTTTCCAGGAAGTATTTGGTCCCTTTTATCTCCTAGGTGGAATGGAGTCCAATGAGGCACAAGCAGGGGAAAATCCCAACGTGGAAAATGCCCACCAGGAAAAAAACGAAAAGGAGCAAGATACCAATCAAGAAGAGGCCTTGGCTCTTCCTTTGGAAGCCAGTGAAGCCAGTGTGCCTAGAGCAGGTCGCAGGCGAGCTGGAGTCACACGGAGGCTTGGAGAGCTGCAGGCGAGGATGAGAGCGGAGAATGTCGACAGGATTGGGGCGGACGTGAGAGCGTTGATAGGAAACCTAAGGGGAAAGCAATGGAGTCACAGTCTCCGTGCAGTGAGTAACCCGCCTCACTGGAACTACCATGATGAGTTTTGCCTTATGCCCTGAATCCTGATGTGTGCCCAATCATTAAGAGGGAGGCCTCAGCTTCCTAAACTTACATGTATGCATGATACCTTTATTGTAAACCTGTTTCTAAGGGGTTCTCTCTTACCAGCTTTTAACCGAATGTTGTGTTTGGACCCAGTCTCTCTGTAAGTTCCCATCAGAAGGGAAGTTTTATCTATTGCCCAGAAAAATGCTCATTATATATTGTCAAGTTAATAAAGCAGGTTAATGAAGAAATCTCTTTTATTTCAAATTTTACATTCTTATTTTTTTACATATAAATAGTGTAAGAATAAAGTGTCCTGGGCTGAGCCCCGGTGGCGTAGTGGTTGAGTGTGGGACTGTGGCCCACAGGGTTGGCAGTTCATATCCAGCAGCAGCTCTCCAGGAGCAAGGCTAGGTCTCCTACTCCCACCAGGGCAGTGATGCCCACAAAAACAAAAATACAAACAAAAAAAGAATAAAGTGTTCCTGTGCATTTCTTTGTCGCTGATTTTTATATTGTGTGTATGTTCTCTTTTTCTCAAAGCTAAATGTATCTGGCTTAATCCAAGAGCTTGGCATCTCCTGAAAACAATCTGAGCATGCATTTACAGTTTAGACATGAGGACGGAGGAGCTGAGCCCCAGTGGCATAGTGGTTGAGTGCGGAACTGCGGCCCACAGGTTTGGCAGTTCAAATCCAGCAGTGACTCTCCAGGAGCAAGGCTGGGTAGCTCCCACGACCACCAGAGGGCAGTGATGCCCCCCAAAAAAGAGAAAGAAATGACAGAACCTGCATTTTAGCTTACCTCTAAAATGCATTGATAAGTATAAACTTGATAAGAGCCACTTTTCTTTCAAGATCATGTTAGTAAATGAGAGCAGCGATCCTCTCCCAGGGTCTCAGTGTTCACCAAATTGCTTTATGTAAGCATTTGCTCCCGCCATTACATATATGACTCAGTCCTTGAATTATTCCCTGCAGTTATTAGAGGAAGTTCCCAAACGGAGGTCCTCCCTATAGTCCTAAGTTTAAGGGATGGAAAGAGACTTTCCATTCCTCTCTTGCTATGCTCCACCCCCATGTTCTGCCTGGGCCTTGATCTGTGTTCTGGGGCTTACTCTCTATGCCTACCACCCCCACTACACTGCAAATGTTTGAGAAGTCTCAAAAGAAAGACCCATGATTCCTCTAGATTATGTCGGCTCTTCTGTTGCATGTATGTAGTTCTGAAGTAAACTTGAAAAAAATTAAGGGTATTAATCAGATCGTGGTGACTCCATTTTTGAGTAATAATACATCTATGGCTCTAGTATTAATAATTTTTAAATTGGGAGGACAGAACTGGCTCTTCCATCTCAAAAGTTTGTTGACTCCTATTCTAGAACCCACGATAGATTGCATTGAAACTCTACAAAGGTGTGGTTCGGTCCCTTCCTCATATTTAGTGTTATTAAAAAAAAAACTTTATCTGATTTTCCTTAGGGTGAATTTTCTCAGGAAACCTCCCCAGGTCAGACCATGAGATAGGTGAGGGAACACAGATCACATGGAGTCTGAGAAAGTCCCTCCTACCAGCCAACCTCCTCGGGGAAACTGAATGTACAAAATGTGGCTCTCCTCAGTAGTGGCATGAAGACAAGACTTTTCCACAATTATATACTCCAAAATATTGAGCAAGTTATTTACCAGAATTTAGTGTGCAAGTTAAGTTAGTTATTCTCCCTGAATCTCCCAGTTAACTGAGGCCTTTGTGTGACTCACAGTAAAGCTGACTCCCCTGCTGTTAGGATGATGGTTGGCTTCCCTCAAGGCCTGTGGATGGAATTCAAGAGCCATTGTCAATGACTCCTAACAAGACAGACCTGTGTATCTACCCCCCGGAGTCTGAGGTCTTCCCTTATCACAACCTTCTCACCTCAGTCACATAGGCATCCCTAAGCCATTGTCACCATATAGCCCTTATGACAGCCCCCTCTTGCTACATGCCCTGACCAATTACAATAGGGCTCATGTGTCCCCATAAGGTTATTGAAACAGAAAATTAATGTTCACCTTCTCCTGCCTCTCTCGAGTCCCCTCAGCGCTGGAAGCTCTTGGTCCCTCTCTCTCATCATGTAATCCCTTCCCCCACTCTCTACACGTGGACCACCAAGCAGGGTGGAGGTGAGCATGCTACCCTGATGTGAAATGTGTCTGACTCTGATTCTCTCTCTCATGCTCTCTATATCCTTATTATAATAAATAATAATTAGCGCTGTACAACCGCACCTATTGAACCCGTAATATATCAGAGGCTGGCTTTCTTCTGCTACTCAGTTGAATTAAAGGAGCCCTGGTGCTCAACTAGAAGTCTTGGTGGGGCAGTGGTTACTAGTCGGGCTGCTAACCACGAGGCCCATAGTTTTAAACCACCAGCCATTCTGCAGACGGAAGACCAGACTTTCTTGTCCCTTAAAAAAATAATAGTGAATGGCAGCACAGCTGCAAGTCTGGCTTCAGAGGCCAGGGCTGTTTACAGTTACAAAGGCGACAAACTACAAACCCCAGGCAACAAACTGCAACAGAGTTCAGGCATATTCGGCCTGTAGCCAGGCGTGCTGCCATTCACTTGTTAATTTTGAAGATCACGATATGCTAATTGCCTAAACTTGCTTGCCCTATAAAACTGGCTTACTTCTCACAAATCAAAAAAAAAAAAAAAGA
>PVJH01039647.1:0-16266 GCA_004026705.1 Nesogale talazaci | reverse complement strand
TTTTATTATTTCTTTTCTTTTGCTATTAGTGGGATTATCCTGCTGACTCTGCTCTAGTTGTTGTAAATTCTGTGTCAACATATCAGTTATGAGATGCTCTTCCTTTTTCAGGTGTGCCTGTATTGCAATGAAACTTCCTCTTAAGACTGCCTTTGCTGTGTCCCATAAGTTTTGGTATGTCGTGCTTTCATTCTCATTGCTTTCTAGAAAATTTTTAATTTCCTCTCTGATCTGGGCCAACACACATTCCTTTTGGAATAGAGAATTATTGATTCTCCAAATATTTTCTCTAGTTCTCCTCACCCTCCTTTTGTTGATTTCCCACCTTATGGCAGAGTGGTCTGAGAGTGAGTTCTGTATGATATCAATATGCTTAAATTTATGTAGATTCTCCTTATGTCCCAGTACGTGGTCTATCTTCGAAAAACTTCCATGTGGGGCTGAAAAGAATGTGAAATGCTTTTCCTTTGGATGAAAGACCCTGTAGATATATAACAAGTCAAACCGTCTAAATGTAGTATTTAGTATTATATAGTGTCCTTCTTTGTCTCTTATTATGGTTTACACTTTGAGGTCAATTTTATCTGATATTAGGATTGCTACTCCAGTTTTTTTGGAATTGCTGTTTGCTTGGTATATTTTTCTCCAGCCTTTGATTCTCAATGTATTTTTTTCTGTGATCTTAAGATGTGTCTCCTGTAGGCAGCAGATTGAGGGAGTGTATTTTCTAAGCCAGTCTATTAATTTCTGTCTCTTAAGGCCTGAGTTCAATCCATTAATATTTAGGGTTATTACATCTATCTGTGCACTCTGTGTTGTCATTTTATCACTCTTGGATTGGATGTTTTTCTATTTCCATGGGTTGTGTCAATGTCTGTTTGTGGTTCATTCTTGCCTTTCTTCCATCTCTGAGCCAGAGTTATCTTGGGGGCTGTTATCCCTTTGACAGTTTCTGGGTAGATTCATTCTGCGTGCGTTAGGTCATTGTTGTTGTTCTTCTCCCAGTGGGTCGGTGAGAATCTTTTGTAGGGCTGGGTTCCTTTTGGCATATTCTCTGAGATTTTCCTTGTCTGGAAAGACTCTTACTTGTCCATCAATTTTGATAGATAATTTGGCTGGATAGAGTATTCTTGGGTTTGCATCATGTTCGTGCAATTTTCGAATATGCTGCTTCACTCTCTCCTCTTCTTCATAGTTTCCATTGATAGGTCCGAGCATATTCTTATCTGTTTGCCTTTATATGTGATTGTCCTTTTTTCCCTAGCTGCTCTCATAATTTTCTCTTTTTCTTCATAATTGGATAGTTTAACAACTATATGTCTTGGTGTTTTCTTCTTGGAGTTTAGTCTAGCTGGTGTTCTTTCTGCCTCCTGTATGGTTATATGGTTTTCATTCATTAAGCTAGGGAAGTTTTCCTCTAAGCATTCCCTCACTATTTTGGATGTTGGTTTTCTTGATGCCTCATCCTCCGGCAGACTGATAATCCTAATGTTGTTTCTTTTCATAGTATCAGCCAGGCATCTAATTTTTTCTTCTGCTTCTCCTGTAGACTTGTTAGATTTTTTTCTCCCATTTATGAATTTCTACTTTTGAGTCCTCTAGGTCACTTGTCCTATTTTCTGCCTCCTCCATTCTCTGGCTGAAATCTGAGAGCTTACTATTAGTTTTTGTTAGCTCACTCTTTAGTTCTTGGATTTCCCTTTGGTTCGTGGCCTTTATCTCCTGTACCAATTCTTCTTTCTTCTTTAATGCGTCGCTCAAGTGCTGCATACGTGTTAGTAACATCTTGAAGATTTCTTTCTGTGGTTGATCCATCTCCGCATTTTCTATGACTGCTGTTAGGTCCAGTTGATCTTCTTGCATCGGATCCAGTTTCTCTTTTCTTGATACTGTGGAATCTGCTAGCTGTTTTTTGTTTGATTTATTCGTATTAGGTGGCATTTTCCTTGGTGTTTTGTGGCCCTGGGGTCTCTCTTTAGGAGGCTGGTCTTATAGTATAGCTTTCCTCAGGAACTGTTTGCAGTTAGGCCTTGCATATCTCTTGGAGTGTGTTGCCTGAGCAGGGGAGTGGGTTTAGGGGATGGGGTGGGAGTTGGGTGATCTATTCCTGGCTTGGGGCGCTTGCCACAGATAGGTGGGAAAAAATCCTCTAGTACTCTGGGGTGGGGAGGACGGGTTGGCTGTTTACCCAGGAGACAATGTAAAGCGGACCTCTCTGTTGTGTGTCTTGGGGTGGGCGCCCTGAACCAGCAGCGTCTGTGAGGCGTGCCAGCAACTGTGGGGAGTGCGGGTGTTCTTTCTGCTCCTGCTAGAAAGTGTGGCCCAGGTGGGCAGGCTTGGGTTTAGGGGATGGCTTGATCTTATCCTGGGCAGTGGTGGCACCCTTAAGGTGTGCCTGGGTGTGGGCCTCCGGGGTGGGGGAGTGGCTGGCCCACCATTGTGCTTGAGACACAGGAGTCCCTGGGGGTGAGGAGCGAGAGGTGCAGGTCTGCGTGGAGTGTCCCCTGGGCACCCTGGGCACCTTGGGGTGGGGAGGACTGGTCAGCGATTTGCACGCGGGTGCTGATTAACTGCGGGTCCCTGATCTCAGGGTCGCAGAGCAGGCGCCCTGGATCCCGCCGGCACAAAGAACCCGCAGCGTCTGTGCCGGTGTCCGTGGGGAGCGCGGGCGTGTGGGTCATGCCTGCTCCTGGTTCAGAGGAGGGCTCGGAGCATTCCTGGAGTCACAAAACCCAATTTGAGAGCCCCACCCTCCCCGTGTCACCCCCACTCACCGATCTCCAGGAGCTCTGGGCGTGGGCTTCCTATCTGGCCGCCAGTGCCTGTGAGATCAAAGAATTACAAATAATAAATTCCAAGCCTAGAGGGAGAAGTTATATTAGCGCTTAAATTATGATACCCAATTTGTAGGAGACTGTGGCCGATGACAGTGAAAGCCCAAAACCCACTTACAGGGACCTCCATACAGATTAAGCCTATGCAGAATCCCCCTGACTATAGACCAGAGATAGGAAAAACCTTGTTATCAGGTTATATTTCATTTTATTTTTATTTATTTTGGGAGGCATCACTGCCTCTAGTGGTCGTGGGCACTACCCAGTGCTGCTCCTGAAAGCTGCCGCTGGATTTGAACCGCCAAGCCCGCGGGGCCACAGTCCCACACTCAACCACTTACACCACCAGGGCTCAGGCCCAGACAGGGTATATTGTAGGGTAGATTACTGCAGTTGTAATTAGGTGAAAATGTCATTGATCTCCCTCTTGATCGAATGTATAATTGTTCCAATTTTTAATGTTTTCTGCTTTGTTTTCTATTGAAGTTTTTCTATTTCATTCTGTCACTATTGTTGAGCCATTTGTATTTTGCCTTGATTTTGTATGTTTTTCTGAATATGAAATCCAAATTAGGTAAACCTGGGAAAACAACATCTGGATTAATAGAGTCAAAGGAACATGGCAGGGGAGGCTGGCAGGAAACGGGGCGCTAACAATGAGTATGAGGAAGACGAAATATTCTGTAATTGATTGTGGTGATGGTTACACAACTCTTATGAATGTTATGGAACTGTATGATATGTGCATTGTGTGTGAAACTGTTAAGAATAAACTATCTTATTTCTGTTGGATGCCAGGTAAGAAGTCACACTTCCCACAAGCAAATAGAACTCCAAGGGTGGCCAGTCCAAACACTGCTATGAGTTTCAGTGAAACACTATGGTTACCAGAGCAAAGCAGATTTTATTAGGGACACTGAATCCATCTGCTAAAATAAGCATACATATGGTGTGAGTGAGTGAGTGGATGTGTGTGTGTGTGTAGAGAGTGATGTGGAAAATATACACCAACTGATTCACTGGCTATCTCCTAAAAGGCAAAAATTAGGAGAAAAATGATCACATCTATTTTCTCTGAGCACTAAGGTGTCACTAAGACACTAAGGTGTCTTCCTTTGTTCTCTGCTTTCATATCTCTTCTCTGCAGATGACTTTAATTAACTACTTTAGTCAAAGATCTATGAGAACTTGAAACACAGTATATGTTTCCCTTCCTATTCCTGCCCATGGTGCTATCATTCTTGGGGCCCTAATAGCAACACTGCACTGCACCTTCCATTCCCCGCCCTAGCAGTCAATCAAGTGCTGGGTTCTATTAACTCTTGTCTTGTGTCCCTGCCTTCCTACCTGCCTCTTCCACCTTCGGGACCCTACTTCACAATGCTTATTCAGACTCTAACCTCTCCAACTCCCACAAAATATGTCAGGCCTATAGACAGAGGCTTTGGTCGTACCCCTCAACTGCTCAGAAGTTTAATTGTTTCAGAAGACCTGCTGAACAGAACTCAATCCACACCCAGCCTCGTAATTCAAAAACAGTCCCACTTAGCCTTCTTGATTAAGACGTCCAGTGAGCTAAGATTTGCTGAGTACTCACTATGTTCCAGGCAATGAACTAGATAGCTATGTGGCTTACTTCTTTTCTTTCTTTTCAAAAAATACTTTTATTGGGGGCTCTTCCATC
Source organism: Nesogale talazaci (assembly GCA_004026705.1). Taxonomy (NCBI): domain Eukaryota; kingdom Metazoa; phylum Chordata; class Mammalia; order Afrosoricida; family Tenrecidae; genus Nesogale; species Nesogale talazaci. The sequence goes on along the minus strand of PVJH01039647.1, from coordinate 11,748 downwards.
TCTTATCGCAATCCATACATTCTTCCAATGTGTCAAGCACATTTGTACATATGCCACCATCATTTTCAAAGCATTTTCTTCCCACTTGAGCCCCTGATATCAGCTCCCCATTTCTTCCCCCTCCCTCTTCACGAACACTTAATAAATTATAGATTTTTTCCATATCTTACATCGTCCTCTATCAACCCTCACCCATTTTTCTGTTATCCCAATCCCCCAGGGGATTCTAGTTGATCCTTGTGATCGATTCCCATTTCCCCCCCTAACCTCCCCTAATCCTCCTGGTATCTCTACACTCCTTGTTGACCCTAAGGGGTTTATCTATCCTGGATTTCCTGTGTTGCAGGCTCTTATCTTAGCAGTGTGCATGCTCTGGTCTAATCCTATTTGTAAGGTTGAATGAAGGTCATGATAGTGGGGGCAGGAAACACCAAAGAGCTAGAGGAAAGTTGGCTTATTTATTTTCTATTTAAATGACAGCATTTTTGTTTGCAGATTGAAAGGAGGAACACAAAAAGGAAATAATTATAATAAAAACTCCTACAAATCAAGGTCATACATCTGTATGACCATAATAAGTATTGTTCAAAATAGAGACCTTCAGATAATGACAGGTTCCAAGGTATACTTGGTTTGGAAGAACAAAGAACTTGATCTCCATAGTCATTTACAATTCTATAATTCCATAGCACAACTACATATGACAGACAGTCACATGTGCGAGACTCACTTTACACTAATGTGTCACAAACAAATTCTATTACCTAGCATATCTATTAACTAGAATATCCCAGAATATAAACTTTTACTATCTGATTCTGCAGGTTACTATCCTACATGTTGTGTACCGTCTCTGTGGCATCAGTGCACATTAAGCTTAATATGGTAATTTAAAGAGGTATGCACCAAAGAAAAGAGACCAAAGAGATTAAGCATCTTATATTCAAAGTAGTGAACCATATGTGTCTTAATCTGGGGACTGAAACCAATTCAGAGGCTGATCAAGCCTCACAAATACTGCAACCCAATTGATTGTCTCCTGGGACAATGTTAAATAGATTTGGGGATTCTAATTTTCAATCATCAAAGACTTCTTTAACTTTGAAAAATATTCTTTAGAATATTGGATTAAAGACTATTATTTTAATAGTTCAGGTTGAAAATTGTTAGTGTCAGTATAGGCAGCATGAAGAAGGGCAACACGAATTACAGGCCTTCCAGTAATTATTTCATGTGGAATACATCTTTGGACTCCAAATAGTGTAGATTTTCAATTCAAAAGAACTAAAGGAATAATTTCCATCCAGAATAAATTATAGGACTCACAAAGTTTGGTTAGATGAGTTTTTATTATACCATTAGTTTTTTTTCCCCACTGGGCAAGAAGATTAGGGGTGGTGGGAACAATGTAGTCTTGGAAAAGATTGTCCCTTCCTTGCAACCCCCTTCTGGGGGGTTGTCCAATCATCTACAGGTGGGCTTCGGGTCTCCACTCCAAAACCCCCCTTTCATATCAATATAAGGAAGGGAGATTCAACCAGAGTGCCACGTAGCATTGACGAAACACACATCATTCCTCTAGTTCCTGAATGCTTCCTCCCCACCACCCTACCACTACCATGAACTACCTTACAAATCCAGCTAGACCAGAGTGTATACATTGATACACATAAGGACTCTTAATACATAGAATGTATGTGTGACCACAAGGTATCAATGGAAGCAGTTATCAGGCATCAAGAACAAAAATCATATCATGGCATGCCCACCTTACTGATACGATCGCTGAAGACAAAGTTGTGTATAAGCAACTGTGGTGAAGGAAGCTCATGGTGCCTGGCTATCAAAAGATATAGCGGCTGGGTTCTTAAAGGCTTGAAGGTAAACAAGCAACCATCTAGCACAGAAGCAACAAAGTCCACATAGAAGAAGCAAACCAGCCGCAGGGACCATGAGCTGTCAAAGGGATCAGGCATCAGGCATCAAAGAACTAAAAATTATATCATTATAAATGAGGGGAAGTGCAGATTGGGGGCCCAAGGTCCATCTGCAGGGGAAGTGACATCCCCTTACAGAAGGATCAAGGGGAGGAGACGAGCCAGTCAGGGCACAGTGTAGCAATGATGAAACATGAATCTTTTTTCTAGTTCTAAAATGCTTCCTCCCTCCCACGATCATGATCTGAATTCTACTTTAAAAATCCATTTGGACCGGAGAATGTACACTGGTACAGAGAAGAAACAGAAACATGGGGTATCCAGGACAGATGACCCTTTAGGATCAGTGAGGAGAGTGGTGACACTGGGAGGATGGAGGGAGGGTGGAGTCGAAAAGGGGAACTGATTATAAGGATCTACATATAACCTCCTCCCTGGGGTGCAGACAATGGGGAAGTGGGTGAAGGAAGATATCAGACCACATTCGACAAGACAAAATTATAATAGCTTATAAATTATCAAGGGTAGAGTGGGGAGGGGGTGGAAAAAGAAGGAGCCAATACCAGGGACTTAAGTGGAAAGAAAATGTTTGAAAATGATGATGGTATCAAAGGTACAAATGTGCTTTGCATACAATGAATGTATGGATGGATTGTGCTAAGAGTTTATGAGCCCCCAATAAAATGATTTTTTAAAAAAACACCTTAGGAACAGTAGTGGGACTAGTGATATCATGAGGGTAAGGGGATGGTGGGGGAGGGGTAGAAAGGGAAAACCCATCAAAAGGATGGGTATATTGTCCTCCTCCACCAAAATAACTATAGTATGTAATTTATCAAGGATTCATCAGGGTGGAAGGGTGGGAGAGTGAGGGGGAAAAAAGAATTGCTGATACCAAGAGCTCAATTAGAAAGAACATGTTTTGGAAATGTTGATGGCAACATATGTATAAGTGTTCTTAATACTATTGAATGATGGATTGTAATAAGATTTTTAGGAGCCCCCCCCCCCAATAAAATGATTGATTAAAAAAGATGGAAATGATCTGACACATTTTTCTTAAGTGACATGACCAGTGAAGTTGATACTCTATCACTAACCAACTCTAAACATTTTTCTTCTTAATGCTGATCAGGTCCTGGGAGTCTTGGTGATGTGGTGGTTTGGCTAGAATGCAGAGGGTTGGCAGTTCAAAACCACCAGCTACTGAATCGAGCAGGAAGAGGCTTTCTCCTCCCGTAAGCAGTTGTCGTCTTGGTAGCTCGTCAGTGCAGCTCTGCCCTGTGCTGTAAGGTTGCTGTGAGTTCTCACGAATCCGACGGCAGTGAGCTTGGGGATTGTTAGAAGCAGGTCACTCTTCTCTGTTCACTTATCTCACTTTTTATTTCTTATAAGATAAAGAGAACTTCCTAGTCTTGTGACAATTAAAATTGGCTTTTTCATATTTTTAAACTAGTGTATCATGGGGAGCTCAAATGGAGATTTCTGGGTCACTCAAAATGTTGCATTTCTTGATCAGCACGGTGGTTGCAGGATTGTGCTCAATTTTGTTAAAATTCATTAAGCTGAGGGCTGAGCCCCAGTGACGTCAGTGGTTGAGTGCAGGCCTGTGGCCTGCGGGCTTGGTGGTTCAAATCCAGTGGCGGCTCTCAGGAGCAGCACTGGGTGGCTCCCACAACCACCAGAGGGCAGTGAGGCCCATGAAAATTCATTGAGCTATGCCTTTAAAATCTGTACATTTTTCTGAGTAAACATTGCATTTTATTTGAAAATTAACAGATGTCCAAAAACTATTGCCCTGAGATTATCTTTAGTCCTTAACCCAAAAATAATCCCCAAAGTGTCTTTAAGATGCCATATAAATGAGAGTAGAATTATTTTAAGTGTAAAAATAAATGAGGATACTCCACAACCTTTTTCAGAGTATAGAAAAGGATGGAAAGTTCCCAAACTCATTTTATGAAGCCAGTATAACTTTGATGCCCAAACAGGGAAGAGATACCACAGGAATAGAGAACTACAGACTAATATCTCTGATGAACATAGATGCAAAAATCTTCAACAAGATATTGGCCAGTAGAATACAAAAGTATATAAAATGCATAATCCATCAGGATCAGGTAGGATTCATCCCAATGATGCAGGGATAGTTTAACATCCACAAATCCATCAATATTATACACCACATTGATAAGATAATGCATAAGAACCACATAATAATTTCTATAGATGCAGAGAAAGCATTTGACAACATCTAGCACCCTTTTCTAATTAAGACGCTCAAGAGAATAGGAATGGAAGGGCAGTTTCTCAAGTTAATACAAGCTATCTATGAAAGGCCAACAGCTAGCATCATTGTCAATGGAGAAAAGACTAAATCAATCCCACTGATAAAGGGGACTAGACAAAGATCGCCCTTATCCCACTGCTATTCAATATAGTACTGGAGGTCCTAGCTAATAACATAAGACAATGGAGACATCAAAGGTATCCAACTGGGGGAGGAGGAGGTAAAATTATCGCTATTTGCGGATGACATGATCCTGTACATCAAAAATCCCAAATACTCCACAACCAGAGTACTAACAGCGATAGAGGAATATGCAAGAGTGGTAGGATACAAGATTAACAAGCAGAATTCGATTGGTTTGCTGTATACATCCTACAAGACCATAGAAGAAGAGATCAGGAAGGCAGTACCATTCACAATAGCCAAATATAAATTGAAATATCTAGTTATATATCTAACAACAACAACAACAACAACAAAAAGACCTATACAAGGAAAACTACAAAACCCTACTATAGGAAACCAATAACGACCTCCACAAATGGAGGAATATCTCATGCTCATGGATTGGCAGACTCAATATAGTAAAGATGTCTATCCTACCCAGGGCACTTACCAACAACCTTCTTCAGAGAACTGGAAAAACTGATCACCAACTTCATATGGAGGGGGGAAAAAAGCCCAGAATTAGCAGGAATCTCCTCAAGGAGAAGGACACAGTTGGAGGGCTTGCTCCACCTGACTTTCCCACCTACTACAAAGCCACAGTGGTCAAAACAGCATGGTACTGGCATAATGACAGATACACAGACCAATGGAAAAGAATAGAAAAACCCAGAAATAAAACCATTAGCATATAAACAACTGATATTTGACAAGGACCCCCAAAGCATCAAGTGGGAGGGTGACGCTCTATTTAACAAATGGTGCTGGAAACAAGGGAAATCCACATGTAGAAAAATGAAACAGGATCTCTACCTCACACCATGCACAAACAAACTCAAGGTGGATCACGGACCTAGAAGTAAAACCCCAAACCATTAGTGAAAGTATGGGGGGAAAATTTAAGAATGTTGGCCCAGGGAATACAAAGGCTGACTGCAATGGGCAGGGTACACACACAGGAGAAGCTCAAATTGACAAATGAGACTTACTAAGAATAAAATATCTGTGTGCATCAAAAGACACTACCAAGAGGGTAACTAGGGAACCCACAGATTGGGAGAGAATTTTTTGCAATGACACAACAAAAGGCTTATTATGAAAATCTACAATACCCTCCTTGCCTGCAAAAAGAGGAAATCAGTTAACCCTTTGAAGAAATGGGAAAAAAGAACTAAGAAGTTTCATTCAGGAGGGGACCCATATGACCAATAAACATGAGAAAATGCCCCCGATCATTAGCCATCAGAGAAATGCAGATCAAAACAACCATGAAATACCATTTAACACCTTTGAGGTTAGCCCAAATCAGAGAGCAGCAAATGTTGGAGGGGATGTGGCGAAATAGGAATACTTATATATTGTTGGTGGTCCTGTAGATATGTACAACCGCTATGGAAAGCAGTCTGGTGATACCCAGAAGATGTAAGAAATAAACCATGGCCAGTGGTATGCACGCCAATGCTTATTGCAGCACAATTCACTATTGCAAGCAGTTGGAAACAATCTAAATTTCTATTGGTAGACGAGTAGGTCAGCAAACTCTGGTACATACACACAATGGAGTACTATGCTTCACTCAAAAGTACAGATGAGCACATGAAACATGTCTTCTCATGGGAAGAGCTGGAGGAAATTATGCTAAGTGAAGTGAGTCAGTCACAAAAAGAGAAGTACAGCATGAGTCCACTGAGGTAAGTATAACCAACATGGTAGGCATAGAAGAGACGCCTCCTATAACAATGTCACAGTTGGTTAGAGATCTAGCAAAAGGGGAGGAAATAGGACCAAACCCAGGGAGGTACATGTTGGGTACAGCACAGCAAGGGAGAAGGATGGAAGGGAGAGGGAGAAAAAGGGGGTTCGAAAGTGAAAGGATTATGGAGGGAGCAGGTCACTAACCCACCTAGGGGGAGACTATGGGTCTTGTCTCCACAGAAGCTGGAGTGGGTATGCAGATTCTACCATCAAACACCCATGAGGTCAACGAGGACACATGGAAGGAGGCATTAAAAGAGAGAGTTACAGGGTCAGCCATAACGAAGGCCAGACTGACTTCCTCAATGGAAGTGGGTGTGGCAGAGAACAGGTTGTGGAGAGGGGCCAGCATGCCACACCCATATGGAGACAGGTGGAAATGGAGGAAGAGAAAGTGAGCCTGTCCGGTCCCCACAATGGCCCCATACCTGCCCACGATGCTCAGAGGACTACGCCCCTGTGGGGACCTAAGCCACAGGGAGACTAGGCAAACAACAACAGGGCTATTCACATTGTCTCCCTATAGACGGCGACAGAGGACATTTTGGGGGGTCACATGACAGGGAAGCAAGGCAGTCTGAGCCCCCAAAATGGACTTAATCAAAAAGGGAGCACTTCTGGGAGGACAGTCAAGAGGAGAGAACAACTGGACTGATGGTTCCTGGCGGACGTGGAGGAGATGGGTGAGGAAAGGGGGCATGGACAGACTCAGAGATGGGGGGACAACAAGTGGTCCATAATCAGTGATGAGGAGGGTGTGGGAGGCCTGGTAGGGCCAAAGTAAGGGTAATGTAACAGAGAGGAAGTTCTGAAACTCAAATGAAGGCTGAGCATGACAGGAGGACAAGAGAAAGGCGGAAGGAACTAGAAGGCAAAGAATACTTGTAGAGGACTAAAACAGGCATGTATATATGTAAATATAATTATCTATGATAAGGTGGGAATAAATTCAGGTACATATCAGTATAAGCTTAGTACTAAGGTAGCAGCTGGACCTTGGGCCCCCCACCCAGGCACTCGGCACTCCCTCAATGCAAGAACACTTTGTTCTATGAATCTGATATTCCTTGTTGCTCACTTGCCCAATATGATCACTGAAATCAAGTAGGTGCATAAGCAAATGTGGTGAAGAAAACTGATGGCACCCAGATATCAAAGGATATAGAGTCTGGGGTCTCAAAGCCTAAAGATAAACAAATGGCCAACTAGTTGAAAAGTATCCAAGCCCACACAGAAGAAGCACACCAGCCAGTGTGGCCATGAGGTGTCCAAAAGATCAGGTCTCAGGCATCAAACAAGAAAAAAAAGTATCACTGTGTACACACCTTCCTGAGATGATCACTGAGGACAGGTGGGGACATGAGCAAGAGTGATGAAGATAGTTGATGGTACCCAGTTATCAACAGATATAATGCCTGAGGTCTTAAAGGCTTAAGGATGACCAAACGGAGCAGCAAAGCCCACCATAGAAGATGCACACCAGCCTGTGAGACCATGAGGAGTGGAAAGAACCAGGTATCAGGCATCAAAGAACAAAAATCATATCATTATGTGCCCACCTTCCCGACATGATCGCTGAGGACAAAAGGGTGCAGAGGCAGACAAAGGGGAGGAAACTGATGGCACCCAGCCACCAAATGATAAAATAGCTGGGATCTTAAAGACTTAAAGGTGAACAAGTGGCCATGTAGCACAGAAGCAGCAAAGCCCACACGGAAGAAGCACACCAACTTGTGTGATCATGAGGGGTCAAAGGGAGCAGATATAAAACATCAAAGAACAAGAATCAAGTCAATGAGAAGGAGGGGGAGAGCAGGGGGGGGACCCAAGGCTCACTTGTGGGCAATTGGACACCCCCTTTGTGTTAGACCGGGTAGACTAGAGAAACAAATTCATAGACACGCAAATGGATATAAGAGAAAAGTTTATATACAAGAGGAATGAAACATTGAGAAAGCATCCCAACCCAGTCCAGTCCAAGGTCATAAGTCCGATATTAGCCCATATGTCCTATACCAGTCTATAAGGTCTCCTTCCAACTCACGAAGCATGTGTGATGACACCAGGACAATCACCGGAGAGTGGGTGTAGAGTCTTGTGTGTCCAGTGGCAGTAGAAGCATCTCAGCCCTTGCAGGGGTCTCCCTGTGGCCTCCGGAGCATCTCAGCACTGGCAAGAGTCTCCACGTGGCTTCTGATGGAGGTTTGGCTCCATCAGAGCAAGCCCATGTGGCCTTTCCTCTGGCTCCTCCATTCTCCAGGAATCAGGATTGATAAGCATGCTGTCATCTCGTCTTGTCAGTAGTTAGTCTCTCTCGGAGACTGAGTCAAGTCTCTCTACTCCAAAATGGGAAATACAGCGAGACTTCACAGAATTCTCAGGAGAAAGCTATGCCCACACAGAGGCCTCATTGGCTATCTCCAGACTGACAGCTAGACTCTATCCCTAGACTCCCAATCATGAAATTAACATGAGTACATGACCGCCACACCCTTACAGGGGAGTCACGGGGAGGAGATGGGCCAGTCAAGGTGCAGTGAGGTAGTGATGAAACATACAACTTTCTCCCCCCTACTATCACGGTCCTAACTCTACCTTACAAATCCAGCTTGACTGGAGGAGGTACATTGGTAGAGATGGGAACTGGAAATACAGGAACCCAGGGCAGATGAATCCCTCGGGGCAGGTGGTGAGAGTGGTTACCGAATGGGTGGAGGGAAGGTGGGATGGAGAGAGGGAGCCAACTGCGGAGTTCTACAGATTGCCTCTTATCTGAAGGACGGGCATTGGGAGGAGTGGGCAAGGGGAAATGTCGGGCAGTGTAAGATATGACAAAATAATAATAATTTATAGAGCAATGAGGACTGGGGGAGAAGGGGAAACAAGGACGGAGGGGGGAGGATGAGAAGCTGATATCAAGGGCCCGAGAGGAAAAACGGATATTTGGAGAACATTAATGAAAGCAGGCATGTCAAGGTGCTTGGCACAGTATATATGTGTTGTGAAAAGCGATGTACGAGCCCTCAATAAAATGATTAAATAAATAAATAAATAAATGAGATGTTTTATAAGTGAAAAGTAGAATTGGTAACTGAAACCAAAATGTGGGGAAATGTGAAAATTATATCTAAGGCAGAACAATGACCATGAAGATGGTACAGGATTGGTGAACATTTTGTTCTGTTATGCAAAACAAGACCAACACAGCAGCACCTAGCCACAATAATCTAAAACTCCCAAACCCACTGCCATCAGTTCTATTTCAACTACAGCAACCCTACATAGAGTTCCCAAGGCTATAAACATTTAAGCAAGCTTCAGATAGACTCATCTTTCACCCATGGAGTCCCTGGTTTGTTTGAACTGCCAACCATGTGGTTAGCAGTCCATTGCAGGAGACCAAGGCTCTGTAAGAATAACCCGGGCCAGGGAAATCCTGAGTCATGGTCCATTCACACTCACAAACAGCAAGGTAAGCTACCCCTCTGGGAGCGGGGCCAGTACTGAATTACCCTGAGTGAGGGCAGCTTTCTGCTCCCAGGGGCCGGGAGAGGAGCCCGCCCGAGCCGTGTGGGCAGGGCTGCTACGCCCAGGGTTGGATGCGGACAATGATGAGAATGATTCATATTTAGAAAAGAGAGAAACTACTCCTGGATGGACATAATCACAATATGCAAAGGTCAACTACCAAATTATGAAGAAATTATTAAATATTGTATGAGGAACATCTACATTTGAATGATGAAATTCGATATTTCTTGCGTGGAGTGGCTATTTTGAATGTAAGAGATAAAGAGGAGAAGTGGATCTGGATATTCAAGGAGAAAGGAGACATGATAACACTTCCTGCAGGAATTTATCACTGTTTCACTCTGGATGAAAAGAACTATGTAAAAACAACGTGGCTTTTTGTTGGAGAGCCAGTGCGGAGAGCCTATTGACGCTCGAGGACAGTACATGAAGTCCTTGGCACAGAGAGCCTGAGGGTGCTCATTGTCTGCCAGTGAGCACACTGTTTGTAAAGATCTGAGAATTGAGCAGAAAATCACCCATTTTTCCTTTGGCTTTATTTTAGACTTTGGGCTAGATTAGCTTTCTTTTGCAAGATTATTTGATCACAATTTTTTTATTAATCATTTTCTTGGGGGCTCTTGCAGCTCTTATAACAATCCATACATCATTTGTATTAAACACATTTGTAATTATATTGCAATCATTTTCCAAAACATTTTCTTTCTGCTTGAGTATCAGCTCCTCTATTTTCCCTCCCTCCCCCACCTTCATGACTTCCTGATAAATTATAAATTATGATTATTTTCATATCTTACACTATCTGCTGTCTCCCTTCACCCATGTTGAAGAATATTTTTAAATTAAAAGAACAGTACGGATGATTTTGACATGGACAGAACTACGAAAATCTAGTGAAACTTACCTGTTTTCTCTAATTAAAACAAGAATCATAAAACAAGAATGGATTGTTATAAGAACTGTAAGATCCCCAATGTGTTAGTCCGGGTAGACTAAAGGAACAAATTTCATAGACATGCATACAGATATAAGGAAAAGGTTTATATACAAGAGGAACAGGACATTGAACCCAGTCCAGTTCAGAGTCATAAGTCCGATATTAACCCATATGCCCGAAATCAGTCTATAAAGTCTACTTCCGACTCACGAAGTCACAGTTAGTGGGTGCAGAATCCCGGCACTTGCAGGGTCTCCACATGGCTCCTCGCTTCCAGGGCTCAGAGTCCATCAACAACATCCCGTGGTGGCAGAAGCAACTCATCGCTGGCAAAGGTCTCCATTTGGCCACCCCAGCTTCATCCTGGCTCCATCAGGGCAAAGCCTTGTGGTCTCTCCGCCAGCTCCTCCAGCTTCTCAGACGCTGCCATCTTGTCTTGTCTGTGATTCATCGTCTCTGAGACTAACTCCCAACAACTGGGGAAGATAGCTTCTCATCTTCACAAGGGAAATATTGCAAGATTTCCCAGAAGTCTCAGGAGAAAGCCATGCCCACATAGAGGCCTCATTGGCTACTCAATGGCTATCTCTAGATTAACAAATTAGACTCCACCCCTACATATCAATCATAAAATTAACATAAGCATATAACTACCACACCCAAATAAAGTGGTTTATTAAAATAAAAAAATAAAAAGCAAAAAAAATGCTTTTTTTGTTTATGAAATCCTGGATAGGTAAATCTATAGAGATTGTAACTGGATTAATGGTTCCTTGGGGATATGGCAAGGGAGGTGGGGGGGATGGTGAGCTAATTAAATTGAGTACAAGGGGCTGAGCCCTGTTAGCGTAAGGGGTTGAGTGTGGGACTGTGACCTGCGGGCTTGGCAGTTCAAATCCAGTGGCGGCTCTCAGGAGCAGCACTGGGTAGCTTTTATATCTTTTGGTAGCCGGGCACCATCAGCTTTCTTCACCACATTTGCTTATGCACACATTTGTCCTCAGGGATCATATCAGGAAAGTGAGCATGCAAAGTTGTGCTTTTGAGTTCTTGAAGCCTGATATCTCATCCCTTTGACACCTCATGATTCCACAAGCTAGTGTGCTTCTTCCATGTGGGCTTTGTTGCTTCTG
>PVJH01039646.1:0-16248 GCA_004026705.1 Nesogale talazaci | reverse complement strand
TCAAGCACATTTGTACATTTGTTGCCATCATCATTCTCAAAACATTTGTTTTCTCCTTGAACTCTTGGTATCAGCTCATTTTTTCTCTCCCTCCCCTCACCTTCCTCCCTTAGGAACCCTTGATGATAGATAACTTATTATTATGTCATCGTGTCTTACACTGTCCAGTGTTTCCCTTCACCCACTTTTCTGTTGTGCACCCCCCAGGGAGGGGGTTATGGTAGATCCTTGTCATCGGTTTCCCCTTTCTACCCCACCTTCCCTCCATCCTCCCGGTATTGCCACTCTCACCACTGGTCCTGAAGGGATCATCTATCCACCAGGGCTCAGCTTGGACATCCCCTTACAGAAGGGTCGCAAGGAAGAGACGAGCCAGTCAGGGTGCAGGATAGCACCAATGAAACATACTACCTTCCTCTAGTTCTTTAAGGCTTCCTCCCCATCACCTCTCATGACCTCCATCCTACCTCACAAATCAGAGTAGACCAGAGCATGCACACTGCTACAGATAAGAGCCCACAACACAGGGAATCCAAGATAGATGAACCCCTCAGGATCAATAGTGAGAATAGAGATGCCAGGAGAATGAGGGGAAGGTGGTAGATGGTGGTGGCAGAAGGGAGAATCCATCATAAGGATCAGCATGTAACCCCCTCCCAGGGGAACAAACATGAAGAATGAAGGGTGACAGAGGATGACGTAAGATAAGAAAATAATAATCTATAACTTATCAAATGCGGGCTGAGCCCCGGTGGCATAGTGATTGTGCGTGGGACTGCGGCCCACTGGGTTGGAGGTTCAAATCCAGCAGCGCTCTCCAGGAGCAAGACTGGGTCTCCTACTCCCACCACCAGGGGTGAGTGATGCCCACAAACAAACAAACACAAACTTACAAATGCTCATTAGGGAGGGAGGGAGGGGGGAAATGTGGAGCTGATAGCAAGGACTCAAGTAGAATGAAAATGCTTGGAAAATGATGATGGCAGCATAGGTACGAGTGTGCTGAGCAAAAAAGCTCCATTTTTTTTTTTTGGCATCACTGCCCTGGTGGGAGTAGGAATCCCAGCCTTGCTCCTGGAGAGCTGCTGCTGGATATGAACTGCCAACGCTGTGGGCCACAGTTCCGCATGCAACCACTGCCCCACCAGGGCTCAGCCAAGAAGCTCCATTTTTGTCAGCTGCTAAGTAACTGGCCCGTTCCTCCCTCCTGTCTCAGAAAGTTGACCTGCCTGTTCTCCCTCCCCTTATGGGAAAGCCTCTGCTGCTGATTAATTTTAGAATGTACTCCCATGTTCCCAGGTTCTGGACACTACGAGTAGTTTTGCCTTTTCTCCAATATGCTGTTTGCTTTGATTCAATATTGTTCCCTTTAATGTTGTCATCTGAATGGTGTAGGCAGTCTTGCGATGGTAGCCAGGATGTTATCGCCCATTTTGGTATTGTTTCTTTTACGATAAGGAATGTACCTTGTAATGCGTGCTCACTCTTCTTGAAGTTATCAGAATGTTATAATCGATGCTGTACCCTGTCATGCTCCCTAACACTAAAGAATAATAACATTAATTTTGCTTTCTGCTTCTGTTCATGCTTGCTTGAACCCTAGACAGGTGATAAATGAGTTTTGGGGCCTTAAAGATGAACCGAAATTTGGATTTGAGACTGCAATCAAAGAATCACGTTTAGATTCCAGCAGTCCAGTTATAACCAAATACGCTTCTAAATTCTCCAGACCTTATAGTGGCTGTCATTTATTCGAATCTGCAACATTTTGCTTCCCTGACCGGGAAAACCACTGTGTCTTGATGCCTCTGCCCAGCAAAGTGTGGGACCCCTAGGGGAGGCACCCCTGGTTTCACCATGGCCCCAGACTCCTACAGTTCCAGTTATATGGCTACCTGGGATGCTGAAATTTTGGAATCCGGCCTGAGTCTTCTGTTCCTCTGGAGGTGAGTTTAACTGTGGGACCGGTCTTCTGGTTTGACTTGGGAAGGGGACTGGACATTGTCTGAACGCTTCCCTGCCGTTTCTCACCAAGACGCTGGCTGAGACGTCTGGCGACTTGTTGAGCAGGCAGCTGGTCTTTTCCGACCACCACGTAATCAAGCTTGGTGCCTTGAATTGGCACCAGGCTTGGTATCTTGTTGAATTGGCAACATGCTGGGTGTCTAGCATTGGCAACTGGTTCTCCAGCTTGTTGAGTTGGCAAGAAGCTTGGCGACGTAACAAGTTTCGTGCTCTGGTTTGGCTAGCCATGGCTGTTGATCTCTTCGTGCGACTTGGTCAATCTGCTTATTGTCCTCTCTGTGTATTTAATAAAATGCGTCAAAATAATAATCTGACAATTTGCTATAATTGTCACAATAAATTATCTAACATGCAGGAGGGAGGGGAAAATGAGGAGCTCATTACCTGGGGCTTCAGGAGAACGAAAATGTTTTGAGAATGATGATGGCGGCAAATATACAAATGTGCTTTGCCTATAACGGATGGGTGGATGGATTGTGATAAGGGGTGTATGAGCCCCCAATAAAATGATTGATAATAATAATAATCTGTTAGAAATGCAGGCGCAATTCGAAACGTACCAAAACACTCACCGTTTTGAAGTGTTTAATGTAGTCACAAGGTTGCACAATCTTCCCATGATCTAGCTTTACGTATTTCTTTCATTATTTCAAAGACATTATTTCAACATTATTTCAAAGACTCAACGGTGGCCGGGACGGGTGGCGGATCCAGTGAGATGGAAGTGAGGGAGGAGAAGCCTTGACAGAAAATGCCGGGCAAATAATTGCACCCAGGATCTCTGCAGGGATGGAAAGGCATCTTTTTCTAGAGTCCCAGACTCAATTTCCCCTTTTCTACACCCAGCTGCTGTGGAATCAGCTTCACCTCATGGTGACCCCAGATATGTCACAACACAACAATCTGGCCTTAGAATTTCTTTTTTTTTGGGGGGGGGGGCGTGGGCATCACTGCCGTCTGGTGGGAGTAGCAGGCCCAGCCTTGCTTCTGGAGAGCTGCTGCTGGATTTGAACTGCCAGCCCAGTGCCGTGCACAACCACTGTGCCACCAGGGCTCAGCCCCGGGCTTTAGAATTTCAATGGCTGACAAATTTTTGGAGGTGGAGGTAGCTTGCCAGGCCTGGCTTCGGTTGTGTCTTTGGACGGATTCGAACCTTCAACCTTCCTGTTAGCCATTGGTTTGCACCACCCAGGAAATCCTTAAAGACCTGCTTAGACTATGTGTGACAGGGACTTTGGTTCTTGGACGTAGTGAGGCTCAATGCCTATCCCTCCTCCTTCAGCTCGGCAGTCTCACTCTCTACCCCTAAGCCTTGGGTTCTTCACCTGTGAACCGGGGCCCTCACGCTGCCTCCATCTCTGTGGTAGTTGGGCGATTCTATGTCAACCCGAATTTGTTTGAAAGTGCAGGGGTGGACTCTAACTTGTCAATCAGGTCACAGCCCGATCGATGATGCCTACCTGGGGGGTGTGGCCTTCTTATAAGGAAGACTCTGAGAACCTCCCTCTCTCTGCCCCTTCACCTTCCTCCTTATGGGGGCTCCGTGTTCCTGTCTGCAGCCGTGGCCCCATGTGGACTTTGACCTGGAGAACTCTTGGTATCTTGTTCTTCCACCAAATGACTCTGTTCCCACCAGCCCATGAGCTCCCTGCTTCCAACTTCACCTCTCTGTGCTATTTGCCTGCAGCTACCTGTGTCTGAAGAGGGTCCTGGCTAGCATCAGAGTGATGGCCTGGAGCTGGCCCTGGCTGGGATGCCTTCTGGATACACCATTACGTCTCGATCTAAAAATCTTTCTTAGACATCCGTCAGCCCCCCTGGATGTGTGTCTCTGGAGTCTAGACCACCCGGCCTAGCACAATCTCATGGGGATGGGATGGCATGCATGAAAAACCCTCCTCCCAGAGCTTGGCAGTCAGATGTGGCGGCTGGACATCAGCTAGCACAGAATTCTTGGGGGACCTGAGAGAGTGAAGGGCGCCTTGTGTGTGGTCTCCCCACTGCCATCCTTAGAGTCACCAGGGCCCACTGGTATCCGGTCTTCGAGGTAGGGCCAGGAAACGTGGGGACCCCATCTTGAGGGTGGAACCCCTTGACTTTCATTCTCACTTAAGCAGAAGACAGGACTTGGTGGATCAGCCAATAGGAGGATTGCTAGTGGCCCCGAAGATACCTTTGTGGGAGCAAAACGTCCTCATTGCTCCTGTGGGTGCAAACACAATTCGCCGATGGAGATGGGCCATGCCTCCTCCTCCAGGAAGCCTCCCTTGCTATCTCAGACACAGCCCAGGCCTCCTGCTTCAGCATTCTCAGTTCTGGATCTCGGGGTCTCTCTCACCCCTGGCCCAGAAAAAAGCCTGTGTGTCCTGTCGAGAGATCTGCTCTGGCCTGAGGCTGCTTTGGGGAGTCTCAGCAGACTCCCCGCCCCTCACCTCCCCCCAGTACTGAGCAGATCTGTCAGGGTTTGCTGAACAAATGTGAATGAGCTTGCGAACCAACGAATGGTCGCAGAGTGGGGCGTGGACAGAAGTCTGGCAGTTCGGAGGAGCTGTCTGCTACCGCTGCTCACTGCGGCCCCACCCGGCCCCGCGGGCAGCCGCAGGCCAGGCACTGCAGGCCAAGGTCGAGCAGGCGCGGCCAGCGGAAGAGCAGGCGGTGAGCGGTTCGCACGTACAGGCGGCCCGAGGGGTCAGCGGCTTTGAGCGCCGTCAGCGGGGCGTAGCGGGCGTTGGTCTGGCGGCGCAGGGGTGGTCTGGCGGTGCCGATGACCTTGACGATGGCCTGCGGGGCGGAGCCCAGCGCAGTGAGACCCAGGGAGGGGCAGTAGGTTGAGCAGGGAGGGGCCCTCCGCGTCTGAGCCACGTCTTGGGGTTCAGGGCAGCCCCCCGTTAACACCCCCCTCCCCCCACTCACCTTCGCCACCGCCTGCGGGCTCTGTCCCACCGATCGGAAGAGCTCCTGGGCGGCAGGGAGGTAGAGGTCACGGAAGTAGCTCAGGGTGTCAGCGTCAGTGCCTGGGAAGTCCGTCCTGGCCACCTGCTCCACGAGTTTCCCTTCGAAGTCCGTGGCCACAGGGCCCGGCTCCACCAGGGAGACACTGGTGGGGATCAGAGGATGAGTGGGTGACCAGGTACTGGATGTCCATGACGCCTAGGCCCCCTTCTCCTTCTCTTCTTCCTGCACCTCCCTCTGTCTGCTCTCCGCGGCCTCCCTTCCCCATATTGGCTGACCTACCAGTGCCTCGACGTCCCCCACTGTCCCATCCACCCACTGCCCTGAGTCAGGTCTGACTCATGGTGACCCAATGAAACAGGAAAGCACTCATAGCCCCTGTGGGTTTCTGAGACTGTAACTCACCGCTCTGCCTCCCACGAGACAGCTAGTGGTTTCCAACCGCTGACCTTGTGGGGAGCGGCCCAACGAAGCCCACGTAGCCAGGACACCGCCTTGATCCCCCACATTGTCCCAGCCTCTCTCACCCCCTCCACGGTCTCCCTGTCTGCTTCCGTTTCTCCTCCACTGCCTCTGTTCTTCCTCCTGGTCCCCCATTCCTCCCCTTCCCTTTGCCATCAATTTACCCCATTGCCTCCCTCTTTCCACCTCCCCCCCACTGCCTCCCCCTTCCCTGCCTCCCCCCTTGCTTGTCTCACGAGATGTTGAACTGCAGCAGCTGGATGGCCAGACTCTCGCAGAAGCCCTCCACGGCAAACTTGGAGGCGGCATAGATGTCGTTGAACACGACCCCTGAGAGAAAAGAGGAGATGGAGGTGTTTTGGGTGGTGTAGCCCTTGAGAGAGAGTGCAAAAGGGATTTGGGGCTCAGAAGGAACTCGTGTTTGGGGCCAAGGGGCATCTGGCATCATGGGACAGAACCTATGGGGGTCAAGATGAAGTTGTCTTGGGTTGCTTGGTGAGGAACCCTGCCCCTCTTCTCCTTCCCTCGTCTAAGTTTTGGGGACCTCACTCATCAAGGCCCTTGCCAAACCTTGCTGAGATCAGGAAGTGCAGCAGGATGAGGCAGGGGCGAAAGGGTGGGGCTGAGTAGATGCAACTGTTACTGAGGATTCCTTAGGGGACTGCTGAGGAGAGGACAGATTTTGAAGAATTTCTGGGGATGGGGTGGGAAGACTCTTGGAAATTTGAGGCCAGGGAGTCTAGAGGATTCTAGACTGAAAGACCCAGAAGCATGGTTGGCAAATAGGTGGTCTTCATAGCAGACATGGTTTCCATGGCAGACATCACTAATCCATTACCCCTCTCTTTTTTTGGGGGGGGGGGGCATCACTGCTCTCCAGTGGTGGGAGTAGGAGGCCCAGCCCCACTGCTGGAATTGAACCTCCGTCCCAGTAGGCCGCAGTCCCACGCACAACCACTACGCCACCGGGGCTCAGTCCTACCCCTCTCTTTTTGTGTTTCCAGATTTTAAATCTATCTCTGACATCTGATGGGAGGCCTTTGGGGACGAGTCGCAGGATCAGGAGTTTGGATCATTCCTTTGGATTGGGGGATATGGTTGGGAGAGATTTTCAGCATTCATACCATCACCGCCTAGTCCTGCACCATGACAGACAGAACTAATCCATCCCAGAACTCCTTCCTGTGAGTTTCACAATCTTTCTCCACTTAACTCTCCATGTTTGAGTGTGAATGAAGTAAAACCAATTTGCCAACCTTCCAGCCTGGGGAGGGGGGAGCACCGAGGGGAGCCAGGCGTCCCAGTGTTGGCCCTGGAGCTCACCCTGCAGCCCCATGACACTGCTGACCACCACGATGTGGCCCTGTCGCCTCTGCTTCATGCCGGGAAGAACAGCTTTGACCAGGCGGACAGCCCCGAAAAAGTTGGTCTCAAAGACGTTCTTCATGTCAGTTATGCTGAGCCCTTCCAGGGGGCCCACCAGGCCCACTCCAGCATTATTTACTATTGGGGTGAGGGGAGGAAGGGAGATTCTGAGAGTCACTTTGAAGAACCTCCCCCCCCCCCCCAATCCTCCCAATGTCTCCCCAGGAACACTCTCTGAGTTACTGAAGCCTGACTTCAGCCCAGAGCCATTCCAGAATGGGCCACTGGAGAGCCTTGGTGATCTTAAACATTTAGCATTCCTTAGAGGGTACCTAGAGCATCGTGGCAGGGAGAAGGACCACTGGGGACAGCATCGCCTTTGATGCATGAACCATTCAGCTCTGACCCCAAATTGCATCCATACAGCCACACCCTCCCCCCTCAGAAGACAGCGGAGGGATCATGAGTTATTTCTTCCTCATGCCGTCTTACCCAAGTGACTCATCAAAGTCATTTTCCCAACCCTAGATGGTTCTCTCTGTTTGAGAGAAATTCTGTCTAATCAGATCCATCCCATTCCAGGTCTCGGTTTATTTCTAATGTCCCTAGCTGACTAATCGGTGCCTTGAACTCTTGACCATGGCTTTGTTAGACAGTGGAGTGACCTTGCTGTGACGAGGGTCTGTGCTTTGCCCAGGGTTGGGGGTGAGTGACTCTGGGACTGACGAGGCTCACCCAGCACGTCCACATCCCCTCCCTGGATGCCGCTGAGACACTGGGACACCGACTCATCGCTGCACACGTCCAGCTGGGCCACGGTGAGGGTCTTCCCCAGGGCCTCTCCGGCAGCGTCCTCCAGCGCCCCCTTCTTTCCCAGGTCTCTCATGGTGGCCACCACTGGGGACAGAGAGCAAAGCCGGGGCAGGCACCAGCCTTCTTCCCCCTGTGTGTGGACTTGTGCATTTCTGTGAGTTTTGACATCCAGCCACAGAAGGATGGAAGCTCACACCCTCACGCACTCCCATTCAGCGCACGTCCGCGGATGCACACCGGTGTAGCCATAGCCACCTGTATCCCCCTCCATCCATTTGTCCATCCGTCCCACCAACGTTTACTGAGCACCCTCTACCCACTGGGTCAGATTCCAGGGCCCTGAGACTATTACAGGAAATTTACTTGTCCAAGTTTCCCCCCTCCTGGAATTCAGACCCTAATGAATGAGATAGCAAGATAAATAAATGCGGAGCATGGGATCCCGAGTGCAGATACGCACAGCTGCTTAGTCAGCATACTCGGGCACACAGGTGTACATAGCTAGCTGCAGCTGCACCATTAGTAGAAGCTCCCACTTACCGAACGTCTACCATGTGCCAGGCACCGTGCTATGCACTTTTCTCAGCATGTATTCCCGGGCTGCTGGCCACAAGGCCAGCGGTTCAAAACCACCAGTTGCTCCATGGGAGAAAGATGAGACTTCCTACCCCAGAGAAGAGTTGCAGCCTCGGAAATCCACAGGGGCAGTTCTACCTTGTCCTAGAGGGTCACCGAGAGCCAGAATCGATGCGATGGCAGTGAGTGGTGAGAGTTTGAAAACCCTAAGTGCTGAGTCACAGTTTTTTTGTGTGTGTGGCATCACTGCCCTGGTGGGAGTAGGAAGCCCAGCCTTGCTCTGGAGAGCTGCTGCTGGATTTGAACCATCAGCCCTGTGGGCCGCAGCCCCGCACACAACCACGACATCACTGGCACTCAGCCCGAGTCCCAGGTTTATTTTCCAAGGAGGACCCCACACCTCTCCCACCCTGCTTGAACTCCTAGAACTCGGCCACTCCCCCATTGAGAAGTGAGATCAAACGGCCTTCTGTGGTGGTCATGGACGCATGTGTCAACTTCCTCATTGGAAGTCTGGGGGTGGAGGCTAGTCTCTCTATCTGGAGATAACCAATGAGACCTCTGTGGGCATGGCTTTCTCTGAGAATTCTGGGAGGCCTCACGATATTTCCCTCTCGGAGATGAGAGACCGTCTCCCTAGTTTTTGGGAGACGCTCAACTGACAAGACGAGATGGCAGTGTCCGAGGAACTGGAGGAGCTGAAGGAAAAGTCACACGGCCTTACCCGCATGGAACCAGACCTCTGAAGACGGAGGAGCCACAGAGAGACCCCTGCCAGCGCTGAGAAGCTCTTGTTGTTTCTACTGCCACCTGACACACAAGACTCTGCACCCACTGGCCTAAGACTTCGTGAGTTGGAAGGGGACTTTATGGACTGGTGTTGGACATATGGGCTAACATTGAACTTGTGACCTTGGACAGGACTGGGTTGGGAGGCTTTCTCAATGTTCTATTCCTCTTATATAGAAACCTTTCCCTTGTATCCATATGCATGTCTATGAATTTGTTTCTCTAGTCTACCCGGACTCACACAGTTGGGATGCTTTCTCAATGTTTTCATTCCTCTTGTATAGAAACCTTTCCCTTATATCCATACGCGTGTCTATGAATTTGTTTCTCTAGTCTACCCGGACTCACACGCCTTCTTCCCCTTGACTCTGGGGACTAGCTAGGAGCCAGTAGACCCTTGTAGCACTGGTGGCTGCCGAGGCTAAGTCAGAGAAGGTGCTGCCGTGTCTGCCTGCCTCCGTGGAGCACACACCCTTAAAAGCCTTTGGCCATCATGATTGTTCTGAGACCACCATGCTGTAGGGAAGCCCAAGCTAACCCAGGCAGAAAGACCCCAGGGACAAGCCTTGCGAGAGTGGTGGTGCCCACCCACACCCATGTTCTAGCTGCGACCATGGGCCTTGAGCCGCATGGGCCTGGAACCACACTGCTGAGCCCTTCCTTCCTGAACTCACAGAAACTGTGATCGTGGAACAAAGCACACACACATGTAAAATGATATACGGTCCTTAGGAGCCCTGGTGGTGCTGTGGGTTAGGCGTTGGCTTGCTAACCACAAGACCCCACGGGGTCCTAACTGCCCGGCCCTCCGAGGGAGAACATTGCGGCTTGAGGTCCACTGTCTTGGAAACCCCACATAGCTTTGCTCTGAGGGGGAATCCAGCTCATGGTCGTGGGTTTGGGAGATGATGCAAATAGTTTGTTTGGCTGTCGTTCAAAAGGTGAGTGCTTTGAAACCATCTCAGGGCACAGTAAGCCCTGGGGATCTGATTGCATCCAGCTGAGCTCACTGCCCCGGATCAAGCAGGTTCTAACTTACAGCGGCCCCACCGGGCAGGGGAGAACTTTCTCTGAGTTTCTGGGGCTCTACCTCTTGACGGAAGTAAAAAGCCTCATCCTTCTCCCTCAGAGTGGCTGGAGGTTTCGAACTGCTGACCTTTTGGGCTATCAGCTCAACGCCTCACCCACTGCACACCCACCCAGATGACAGCCATCAACCTCCATGGAGCAGGTTTACCCGGTAGCCCAGCGTGATGGCCTGATGGCCACCGACAGCACACTCTTTGCCATGTTAATGACTTTTTTCTTTTCTTTTTTGGGCATCACTGCCCTCTGGTGGTCGTGGGCGCTACCCAGTGCCGCTCCTGAGAGCCGCCGCTGGATTTGAACCGCCAAGCCCACGGGCCGCAGTCCCGCACTCAACCACTTACGCCACCGGGGCTTAGGCCCGTAATGACCTTTTTTACAGTATGATCCTGTGCCATTATGGACGCCATACTGTCCCATCGTCGACACTCCGTGTCCCAATGGGTTTCAACACCCCAAGCACATACTAGCTGCCCCTTCAGCGGCAGCCCCTCACCCCCACCAGGTGTTTGTTTCTAGATCTTGGTCTCGTCTAGACAGGTCAGGCCAGGCTTGGTAGAAGGGCAGCGAGACAGGCTGGGTGGTCACACAGGCTGGGTGGTCACGGTGGGCGCAGTGATGGGCTCACGCCGGAGAACAGTGGTGAGGCAGGCTCAGGCCTGGGCCATGTTTCCTCCTGTTGTCCCTGTGGTCGCTATGAGCTGACAACAACAACAGACACTTTCCACAAGTGAGATCCCACAGTGCTCGTGCCGTTCATGTGTCTGACTGACCTGACTCAGCAGACGTCAGGCCGGCGTGCTCTGATGGCTGCCCCATTGCGTGGCTGTCGTGTGCCGTGTTTACCCCGTCTTCTGCTTCATAAGCCTCTTCGGGGTAGTTTTCACCTTTTCACGATGAATACCATTGCAACTTTTAACTGTCTTGTTTTGTTTTGTTTTTCTTTGGCATCACTGCCCTCTGGTGGTAGGAGTAGGAGGCCCAGCCTTTGCTCCTGTGGAGCCGCTGCTGGAATCGAACCTCCATCCCAGTGGGCCGCAGTCTGGCGCACAACCACTACTCCACCGGGGCTCAGCCCTTAACTGTCTTAAGCCATACATCTCTCCCCCCTCTCTCAGTTCTTTTGTGGGGCAAGTAATTTACATGTCATCTCATTCGATAGTTCAATCATGTCATGGTATCAAGGAGAATTGTCCAATCACCCCGGCATCAATCTCAGAGCATTCCCCCCAATCCATGGTGAAATCATCTTGACATGAGTTATGCAGTCACAATCCCTTCTAATGCTCCCTTTCCCCTCCCATCTTTGTTTAGATCATTTTATTGGGGGCTCGTACAACTCTTATCCCAATCCAGACATCCGTTGTGCCATTGTGTCCAGCACATTGCCATCGTCATTCTCAAAACATTTGCTTTCCACTGGAGTCCTTGGTATCAGCTCATTTTCCCCCTCCCTCCCCAGCCCACCTCCCTCCATCTTCATTCTTTAGCCCAGAAATCCCCCTTCCCCTCCCTATCATCCACCCCTCACCACCCCTGTATCCCCTATTAAGCCATGCATCTTGATACCCAGCAAGAGCCGGGACATTGAACAAATGGTTCAATGAAGACTTGAACACACACACACACACACACACACACACACACAAACTCATTGCCATCAAGGTGATTCTGACTCCAGGTAGGAGGGTTATCTGAGACTCGTGGATACATGGTGGGTGCTAAGGGGCCGTCAGGCAAGTCAAAATCACAGTCGGACTGCAGGACCGAGATGGCACTTAACCCTCTGGAAAGCGGTAGAAGCACCCTCTGAGGCAGCTGTACCTTCTCCCTTAGCTTCGCGGTGAGTCAGAATCGACTGGATGGCAGCATGTTCCGCATTGTTTATTTGTTGGAACTCTTTCCCAGACAGAGCATCTCCCCCAGGGTGATGCCCCCAGGGTGTCAGACCGGCGGCAGTTAGCAGCTCCGTGAGCCGGGTCAAAGTCCTCGCAGCTTCACTCCCCGCAAGTGTGGCAACGGAGATTTGAACCTCGCGCTGTCCGCCGGGCCGAGCTCCCAAGAGCGGCCCCACCACGCGGACACACTCGCAGACCCCCCGGAGAGCGTCCCAGACCCCTGTGCAAACCACCCACCTTTCCACCCCCATTCGCACCCCCCCCCATGCGCACCCAACACCAAGGGCTGCTGACACCCTATGCGCCCGGCCCGTCGGGGCTCCCAGGGCGGGGGAGCTGAAATGGAGAGGTGGATGACCCCAGGCGGTGGCGGGCTGGGTCTCGGGGGCTGGGCTGACTCCTTCCGGCTGGGTGATCTTGAGCAAGTGCCTCGGGCGGGTTGTGCGGCCATTCCCTCGTCGCGAAGACGGGGCAAAGGGCAGTGCCTACTTCCAACGAGCGAGCGAGGCCAGGATGAAAGGGCACTGGGCGAACGGGATCCGTTCGCAGTTTCCCAAGCCGTCTGCTCGCCCCCAGGGAGACACGGGCACAGAAGACGCGGGCTCCCAGCGCCTCTCTTAGCTAGAGGGCTGAGAGAAGAGGCCTTCCCACTTGGACCAAAGTCTTCTCCTCCCGGCACCCCCCCCCCCCCCCCCCCCCCCCCCCCCCAGCTGCCTCTTCTCAAGAAACAGCCTTCTGCCCCCGTCACACTCCCGCTGCCCTGGGTCAAGGGCTCTCACGCGTTGGGGGTGCAGGTCAGGACAGTGAGCTGCAGGAGGTCAAATCTTTCGGCCTAGCGCTTCCCCCTGAGGCCCCAGCGTCAGAGCCACCTAAGAGGCTTAGGTGGGAGCTCAGGGCTGGTGCGCTCCCGCTGCCGGAGAGAAGCTTCCAGCTGGGGTAGGCGCCAAGGAGATCTTTCCGGGGGAAGCCTTTGGAGCCGCTGGCCCTTCTAAAAATAGCCCCTACCCCCCCCCCCATCCCTTTTCCCCGCCCCAGTTGTATTTTACTTTTAGCACTTATTACTGCCAGACACATTCTCGCTCCTTCTGATTCCTCTCCTCTCTGTCCTCGCACGCCACCTTTCCCCAGGGCAGGGCCTTTGGGCCATTCGCAAGCAAGCTGGCCCGGCCGGCCCTAGATCGGTGAGGGGCATCCCGTGGGCGCTCTGGAACGCGGGTTCTGGAAGAGGATGGTTCGTGGTGGCGGGGGAGAGGGAGACCTCTGTGCGTCCGGAGGGCAGAAAAACCCGAGGGCCGTTGCGGGTAGTGGGGGGGGGGAGGAGGAGGGGGGAGGCAAAACTGGGCTTCTCTTGAGCCACGCCCACCTCTGCCTCTCCAGGCCCCGCCCGGAGCCCCTTACCCCGGTAGCGCTGCCTCGGGTCGAGGGCCAGCTGCACGGCCAGCTCCAGGCCTAGGCCCGAGGAGCAGCCGGAGATGAGCACGGTCCGCGCCGCCCCGGCCATGTTGATCGCTCTCCCTGCGCGCGTGACTGCGGGGCCGCGCCTGCCTCCCGTTTCCGCACCCCCCATTTCCGCACCCCCCCTCCCCCCCAGCCCCGCTCCAGTGCCGCGCAATCCCGGGCTCCAGTGCGCTCCCGCTGCACTCACTGGCAGTTAGGGGAGTCCCTTTTCTTTTCTGCACCTCCCCCCCCTCATTTTTCTTCTCCCCACCTGCACCCCTCGATGGGGGGGGGCGCTTTTAATGATGACGGCCAGTTATTCAGCACTGGGGCGACTTTCCGGGGTTCGGGAAGCACCGGATCTCCACTCCAGAAGGAGGGAAGGAAAGAAGCTGACAGAGGGTGGTCCTCCCAGGGACCTTTCAAAGAGCCAGGGGAACCAAGCAGAGCTGTCAGTCAGGGATGAGGTTAGACTAGAGGAAGAACTTCCCGGCGGTGCATGGCAGGGAGTATTTCAGGAGAGGTCCCAGCCGGGGAAGTTCCCAGGCAGTGAGAAGAGGTTGTTTGGGGGCGGTTCCTTCCCCTCCCCACTGGGGACCCCCCACCTCCCCCTCAGGCCAGAGGAGGCCCCACCCTCTCTTCTCCAGGGACACAGAAACTCTTTGTCTAAGAAGCTGGAGTCTGGGAAGCAGGGATTGCCCGTGTCTCCCCTCTCCCCCACATTGGGGCGGGTGCAGTTCAGGGCCCAGGGCACGCCCGTATCCCTCCCCCCACCCCGCCTGCTTGTCTGCGCCTGTTCAATTGTATAGACGGCGCCACTTGACCCCCTGGGGCGCTCCACACTGGGGGGCCCCAGAGCCCAAGGTTCTGCCACACCTCAGGGGCAGTGGCCTGTTTTGGGAAAGCTCCAGACCCCTCTCGATGTTGGGGAACACGTGTTACGCTTTGGAAATGGGGCCAGACATCCATGCAGCGCCTGCATGGGGGGAGGGGGGAAGATCAGGGCTGGGGGTGATTTGAGGATCCAGAATTTGAGGTGACCGTGGGAACTGTGTTTTGAAATCTGTGATGAAGGATTAGGGAAGAGGTCAGGAGAGCCAATTCTGTAATTTTGGTGGAGAGATGAGGGTTCGGTTAAGACTGGGGACCCCGGTGTGTGATGTGGGGTGAGTTTAGAGGTGAGAGGGCGGGTGGGGAGACGGTGGCGTTGGGGTGAGATTGGCACCTCTTATTGTGGGGCTTTGGGTCTGGGATAAGCCAGGCGGGTCAGAGTTCGGGGTGAGCCTGGCACTCCTTTTGGGGTCTGGGTGAGTCAAATGAGTGGGTATAAAGCTGTCTTTCTCATCCTCGGCTGAAAGTTTGAATGAGGCTCAATCCTTCTCTGAGGGGGGTGATCTCAAGGGGCTGGAGGGCAAGTCTGGGATCCCCGAATTCTAGAGTTGGAAGGGAGCGGTCTTCCTCCTCCTCCCCTATGGGGTGGGGCAAGGACCGCCCAGCTCCTGGTCCCGGGCGCCACCCCAGCTGGCCAATCAGAGCGCAGCACAAACTTTTCCCAACTCCCTCACCCGCTGTCCACCGCCCCCCAGCCCCCACCCCCTGCCCCGCGGCCCCGCCCCGCGGAGCTGGAGCTCAGGGTGAGGCCGCGGCGGGGTCCCCCGCACTCTCCCGCCGGGCCCCAGTGCAGCGCGACCCCGGCGGAGGGAGGGAGTGCAGCGCTAAGCTCGTGGAGTCGCCGCGCCCCGCAGCCCCCCTGGCCTCCACCGGGATGGGGGCCCTCCCTGGTCTGGGCGGGCCGCAGGCCGGCCTCTGCCTGCTCCTGGTCGCGCTGCCCCTGCTGCCCCGGACGCGAGCCGGTGAGTCGGGAGGGAGGCGCGGGACCCGGTGCGGGCGAGTCCTCCAAGGAGGGAACGGCGGCCTGTGTCTCGCTTGGGACGGCGCAGTGGGACCGAGTGTGGGACTCTGGGCGACTAGTGGGTGTGGCAGCTGAAGGGGGCGGGGAAGCGTGTGGCCCTGGTTCCCTGGATGTAATTGATGTGTGTGTGTGTGTGTGTGTGTGTGTGTGTGTCCTGCGAACAGGGCAGGGACACATTGCTGACCACGGCTGTGGGTGCCTGGCCGAATGGGTGCCTGTGCAGGATGGGTGGGCAAGTGCGTGCGGCTGACTGACAAATGGAAGGTGTGCGTTGCGGGGTGACCGTGGGGTGGGTGGTCGTGCCTCGGGGCGGTAACTAATTGCCCCTGAAGGATGAGTGAGTGAAGCCGATGGCGGTGATAAGTGGCGGGGGCTCTTCGGAGGCCAACAACTCCCTTTGCGTCTCTGCTCGTGGCTCCTCTCCCCTCCTCTGCCCCTCCCCCCGCCCCCGCCCCCGCCCCGCTCCCCAGAGCCGGGATCAGCACCATGGACAGGGCCTCGGGAGGCCCGCGGGCGGCGAGGGGCGAGGCGGGGCGGAGTGCGGGCGGAGGGGGGAGGCAGGGGGGAGTACTCTCCCCAGCTGCACGAACCTCGGGTGTTTTTCCCCGAGACATTTCTCAGGGGCCCCCAGGGGTCCCGGGGGCCTCGGGGCGAGTGAGTCAGCGCTGACGCATGCCCAGCTGTGCGAATTTGGCCTGGCGCCCTGGCCCCGCCCCGCAGGGTTCAAGGTGGGGGGCCACTCCGGGTGGGGGTGGTGAGATCACTCAGATTTCCCTGATCTGAAAGACCCCAGATCATTCCCCTCACCCCCCCCCCCCAAAAACCCTGCAGGCTGGTCCACTAACAGTGCCACCACTGCCACCCCTACCTTCACCACCTCCCCCTACCCACCACCCCCTACCCACTCACTCCTCCTCCACCACCACCATCATG